>NW_010581406.1:18834-45376 GCF_000705375.1 Tinamus guttatus
TCCCATTTCTGATCAGCCATAGACAAACTAGTCTCTAGCTGGAGACAAACTAGGTAAAACTAACGCAGAAAGAACAGTAGCTAAATTTCCATTTCCAGGCTGTGTCTTTGATGGGAGAAAGGGAGATTCATCAGGTTGAATTCTCCTTGCCTGAATAGCTGTAGTTGTTTCAGGTGGCATTGACTGCTGGGGACACAGGGCAAGGCTGATCCCGTGCTTGCAGGACACTGCGGCTGAGCAGTGTGTCCTGTTTGGTCCTGGCAGCCTGACGTGTCTCCATCCTTCTCCTGGGGCAGTCCCTCTGCTTTGCAGCACGGGTTTCACCCCAGCCTGCGTTCTGGGGCCTCTTGGATGAGCAAATAACCATCCTGGAGCCATGTAGCTCTTGTCGCTTTGCAAGTATTCCCTTTCCTTCACTAAAGTTTTCAATGCAATGTCATCCCTGTAGGCACTGGTTTAGGACTCATGTCAGGGGCCTGACTCTTCAGAATATCTAAGAAACCAATGGAATTTGAAGTTGCTATCTGCAAATGTGTGAAATTTCACTGAAATTATGAGGTTGGTTACTGTGTGTTTCAATGGGAGCTTTCGCACTCTGGAGTATACAATGTCCTTAAGTCATACTAGTACTTTATGCAGGGGAACATTTTTTATTACGTAGCCTTTTTCCTGATGGCTTTATATGGTACAACATAATATTAATGGAATGTGGGGACAAACTGCATAATGGCATTCAGATGAAGTCAGCATGTGTGTTGCTTGGTATTGGTGCAAAATAGCTTTTCTTTCCTTTTTTTTTCTTCTTCTTCTTACAGTATGTCAGGTTGCAAAGCACGAGTGTGCTGATGTGTGCAGAGGAATTAAGCTCCGCAGAATTGCAAAAAAGCAAGCTGCTCATACATGGCTGCATGTGCAGAACTTCCTGCGTGAGCTTCCCTGGCACTTGCTTTCCCCTTCTGTGCCTGGAAAAGAAAAGCCCACAGCTTTACTCACGTTCCAACCACTGACTTGTGGATTCCCATTTTCTTTTCATTGCTAGTTCTGTTTGTAGTTATACAGTCAGGTCTCTACAGAGTAATTTACTGGCAGAATCTCTCCCAGAATCCAGCTTGAAACCAAGCTGTAAAAACAGCTGAGAGTGTAAATAATTCATGCAGACAATATGACTTTTTTATGTAAATTCGGTGCATTAACCCTCTATTATAATGATGGACGACAGATATGGGCGACGTTGCCTTGGTAAGAGCTAATGGATGGCCGCCATAAATTCACTGCACATTTTATTGTGTTGCTGGAAATTGTGCCTTCAGGCAATGCTGTTTACTTTTATGTAAAACTCAGGGTTCCCTAAATATTACAAATATTTTACATCCGACTCCTCAGCATTTGGGCACAGCACACAAATCAAGCTTTCTTCATCTCACTTGTAATTAAAGGTTTGTTATTTTTTTCAGGGACAATTATCTAAAACTATAAAGAGAAATATTTTTTCTCCTTAGATGTTCAGTCATTGACTTATTAGGAAAACCTTTGAAGAAAGAGATATTAAGTAACTACAACATATAATTTCACAGCAGACTGTGTGCCATATGCATAGCAAATTTGGAAATAGCTTCTTATTACTAGTTTTTATTTTTTACAATTTCTTGCACTGATTTGCACATATAATGTTTTTCCCCTCACATATACTTTTCTCTAATTCCTATCTTTTTATCAGAATAATTCACTGAACCATGTGCTATAAGAATTCAGTCTCGCAGTAAACATGGAAAGTTCAGTTAATTTCAAGGAATTTTAAGTAAAGATTTTTCGTTTTAGTTTTCTGGTTTCATTATTTACTATTTTCCACAGGCCATAGATAGGGAAATTGGGATGACACAGGTGCTTTGCTTACCCAAACTGTTTTCAGGAAAACAGATATGCTTAAATAAATCATTCTCTGTGGTTTTTTTTTTTTTTTAATCACAATGATAATTAATATTGCAACTCTGTAATGAATTCACTTTACTCAAATCTGCAATTTAACCTCATAGTACACTGCAGCTTTGAAAAAAAAAAGGCAAAAAAAAAAAATTAAATTTAAAAATGCTTCCAACAGCATGAAGTGAAGCCAGTTTGTAACAAAGGTCGTTAACATCTACAGCAGCAGCGTCTTCGTCTTGATGCCTGTTTGATGAAGACTAATTGACCAGAAGATCCTAATGATCAGAATATTCTCTTGTGAAGCACCTGTGTGGGAATTTGTTAAATGTTCTTTTGGATTTTTGAAGAAAAGCTGATAGGGGCATATTGTCTCTTGTTTCAGTGCCTTTTTTTAGCAGATTTTTGATATCTATGTGAAAAAATGCTGCACCAAGTTGAATATGAGTGTTTTCAACTCAAGTAGAAATATATTATACTTTAGAGAAGACCCGAATTTCCTGAGGAATAAACAGAAAGCACATTGTAATAGTGGTAAAAACACTGGGGGAAAAAAGAGGAATGCAAGACAAGAGTGGCTAATGAAATCGGACTTGTGAACCACATGTAATATTAAGCAAAAGCTAACAGATTAATTGCACATAAAGATATTTAATAATTGCGTTTATTATTTTTTTCCTGGCTACGCATGCTGCTTTCAACTATATTAAGAATGTCACAAGATAAAAGTGCATGAGCTATAACCAGGGGCATTGACTTATTTTTTCAGTCTTTAGTATTGACTGAGATTCCTAAATTTGGACTTTCAGATTTTGCACCTTATTCTTCTGACGTGCTTTACTGCCCTGAAGCCACTTTGCAAAATTCATAGCGGCTTTCACATGCTCTGATGCTTCTTGGGACCAATTCAATCTTGAACAATAGATGTGTGTGCAGTAGAGCCAGGAAATGTTACCCTGGAAATCGTGGGATTATTCCCCAATAACATTTTGGTCTGTAAAGTATTCCACTACACAAAACACACACAGGAGACAACATTAAAAACATTAGAGCCCAATAGCCAGACTGACAGAAAGAGGACTAAAAATACAGATTGACAGCATGGCCTGGGTCATAGGCAGGACATGCTAAATATTCAGTGGAAATATTATGAAAAGTGTATTTTACATTCATCTGTATTTTAACAAATCTCTTCTGTGACAGCATTTTGCCTTTAAATAATAGTCAATTTGTATGACTATTTTTTTCAAACCCTTCTTTCGTAGTACTCAGGTGATTTGGGTTATTTTTTCCTAATTCCTAGCTTCATACAAGACCAGTTTTTCACTCTTGTTCCCACCTACTGTGTTTCAGTGCTGAGTAGCCCGGAGGTGGAGCACTGGGAAGACCTACAGATTACATCCCTTTTCTCCCCTCTGCAAGTTTGCTCTGTTTGAAGGAGGTGTCTCTATAATCCTTGATTATTAATGTTCAACAGGATTTCATTTCTCCATTCCTGTTGTGGAGCAGGCAGATTTTCAGAGGTTCCTCTGGTCAGTACCATGCTCTGGTTGCTGATACATAGAGTAGAAGGCATCATTCTAACCAGATATTCTATTTAAAGGTCAAATGTTCAGAGCTCTTGAATATTAACACAGATGACTGTTACCAGGTCCTGGACAATTGGCTTTCATGTAATTTATTGCAAGCACTAGGAGCTCTGGCTGCACTGAGGAAAGTAGTATTTTCCTCCCAGTGCCACTGTGCCAGATGTGAGAAAATGTATGTCTTACAGCAGGTAAAATGAAAGCAGTACATATTTTGAGATTGAAAGGAGGCTTGAAAGCAGGCGGGCTGGCGTGTAGGACTGTGAAGGGGATGCTTATGCTCTTAGCCCAAATGCAAGCCACAATTACAGAAAACTACAGCTTAGAGAATTACAGATGGGAATCATGCGGAGGTTAAAGAGCCTTTCCTATTAGTTTGTTCCAAGATCATGACTTTTGTGTAGTCTTCACTGCACCGAGGTCTGGGTAGTCTCAGGTGAAGCTCAGACAATGTTCAACCCTGAGAGTAAGGAGCAGAGTTTTAGTGCCACAGCTGCAGTTACAGCAACAGTCAGTGGAAGGAAAATCCCTGTAGTGGGATGGAGGGAAGAAGGCTGCAGCAGAGAGCCCGAGAGAGCACCAAGAGTCACACACGAGGCAGGTCACTGAGTGCTGTGTCACTAGTGTTAACTCACCCAACTTGTGAAAGGGGCAGACAACGGAGAAACTGCACACTCAGGCCTCTACCTTCATCATGGAATGAAGGAAACCCCTCGTGCTCCCAGACTGGAGCGCTGTCCTGCTGCTCCTCAGAGCCGGTGGCTGGGAGGGCTGTGTGTGCTGCCCAGGTCGCTGCCAAACCCGGGTGGCTTGTCCAGCTCTCCCTAAGCTCCTTCCCTGCCTTCCTTGCAGGAATACGGCAGATGGAAGCGAGGAGCCCTTGGAAACCTCCGTGGCGCTTGGAGAAGGGGTGACCCAGGTGAGTTTTAGCTTTGCTTTATTTAGGGGGCACATGAAGAATGATAGCACACCCACTTCTAATCTCCAAATGCAGCATTGTCAATAGAGAGTAAAGGTTTTGCTAGATCTCTCTGTCTCAATTTAATACGTTTAAGTACTGCACTCTGCATATGAAGAACAGTGATGTTATCAGAAAGCATTCAAAAACATATGTTTTAATGAAATGTGTTGACAACTGCTGAAGTAAAGTTTTTGTTAAGTCTCAAGAGTTTAGCCATGACAAGCAGTATTAATGAATTGAATTAATTAAAAAGCATTTCAAGATGAAACAGGGTCTGTTCTATGTAAAATGCTCTATACATTAGACAAGCATTATGGAAATCACTGCTTTGTACTACACTGTAATGCAGCCATTTATAAAAGCTTCTCAAGATCCATGGATAGCAGTAATTTGGGTTTAGCATGTCTTTGAAATTCATTGAATACAGCATATGCTGTTTAAAAGCATGAAATCTGGATAGTTCCACTGCCATCAAAGTTTTTAAGGCTTGGAGAGGGAAATGGGGAGCTCGACATTACTGGAATTAGCAACAATGTGCATGAAAACAGTGAGCCTAAAGAGCACCTGGTGAGCACCAGTGGAGGCTAATGGAGGTAAATCATGCTGAGCTTCCAGGGGCAGGATTTTCTGACTAGGAGTATCTCAAGTTTCCAAACCAATCTGGAAATGTGCGTGATTGTACTACAACTTATTTCTCTTATCTCTGCTGCTCCTCTGCTTGTCTGCTGGGCAATTCCCTCCTTTATGGAGAAGACACATTACCCTGCACCTCTTTATTTTCAGGTTGTTTTAGCATCCTCTCTAAATATAGTACCAAGCAACTGTGTGACCAGTGGCATGACAAAAAAAAAAGTGTATTCTACTACATCAGATGTTCATACAATTTGCAACATCCTCACATGAGTGTGCACCCACACACTCATGGGACTTCTCTGCTACAGTTTGATATTCTTAAGCTCTCCATCTGGCCACAGGCCTGAGAGATTTATCCCATAAGGAGATGCTCTTTGCTCTGTGGAAAAACAAGAGATTTTTTTTCTGCTGCCTCACTAAACAACAACAAAAAATGTGTTTGCACTTGTCACAGTTGACATTTGCATGTAGGATCTGCATGGTGAGAACTAAGCTTGCTTATACCTGCTAAACAGGCACAGGTAGTGTTTGTGTCTGACCAAAAGAAGTCTCTCCCCCCTGGCTAGATACTGTACTACGTACAGAGCAGTATCTGCTGAAATAAGGTTTAGCATTTCTGTTCCCATCAAACCCTCCTTGCAACTAGAAGCAGTCTGGCCTTAATTATTTGGGTAATTAAGTTATGGTGGCGGGATGTCCCCACGAGAGGCAAATAGCATATAAAGGTGGTGGCACCTTTCTTCGAGTGCGTAAGGATTACTGGGACTAGGGGGAGGTGGTGGTAGTGACAAGGAGTTTGACATGATAACAATGGAATAAAAAATATCATTTGTGTCCTTTCACTTCTGAGAATAAATATCCTAAACCCATCCCAGATCAGCCATAATGAGAAGGATGGAAAGAAAATTAGACTTGGTCTCTATTCTTGCAGCCAGAACCTCAAGATGGGATTGCAGCAGCCCTGAGGCTGGACAGACACAATTCTCACATTTTTATTCTTAAGAATAGCGGAAGAAGTCTTTTTGATGGCGAATTATTTTCCTTGACTCCTAGGCAGGGTAGGTAGCTTTGAAAGAGTCTCTAAAGCACAAATTGGGGAATAGCTTTGTAATACATTTGATGTTTGTTCACTCAGTCATGGCTGAGAATAGCATCTGTAGTATTTAAATGAACATGAGCATTAATCTCTTCAAATGATGTAACATAGTCTGTGTAACAGCTACTATTTGGATTGTATTTTACAAGGAGTGATAGTCACAGAATATTAATAGTTACAATTCATCCTAAAATCCTGGTTGGAATCTATGTCTAATCCCAAGTGAAGTAATTTTGTATTCTCAGCTCAACATACAGTAGAACAGTAATCAGAATTATGATAGCATCACTGAACTGCTTACAAGACACTGGAATTTAATGAGCATTTCAAAACTTGCGGTCTTCTCCAAAGAGAAAATGCTGTATATAGTAAGGCAGAAGGTGAAGCTTCAAAGCCGAGGGCATCAGCTGGTCCTGCGTGCTGGGCAGAGGAGAAGGCGGCTTTCCAGACAGAGCCCATCTCTCTCAGACAAGCCTCATACCACCCATGTGAGGGGAGGGAGACCCGAGCCCTTGCTGAAGTCGTAGCAGGGGGTCACCCATTCTGCTTTCCTGACCCTTAACCTTGTGTTGCTACAATCTGTTTCTTTAAAAGAGCAAGAAAACCATCTTGTCACACTGAAACAACAGTCACCAGTTCTAGTTGACAGCTTCACAGTAACGCAACAAATTTCTGGTCAACAGCCCCCAAAACATGGGTGAAGGTGTTTGTCTGATCTAATAAGGTTCCTATTCACTAGGGTTGTTAAGTGCTAGTTGCACTTTTGTTAGCGTTACCATAACTAACAGGGCTACTTCTGCAAGACGTTAATTAGATTTGGCAATTCCACTTACCCATGCAGCCCCAGCACACAACCATCACACATCAATATTTAATTTAATTACTGATGTTGTGGTGCAAGTCACATCTGATTTAAGAAATAAATACACTTAATTATTAATGAGATAAAACCCATACAGTATGTCACCTTTTGTCAATTGAGCTTTATTAGGTATATTCAGAAAAGACGAATGTGAACATCAGCAAGGCCATGACATGATGCACTACATCTCTGAAAGATCTTTGTCCTTCAGTTACATAAACTTACTGTTTCTTAAATAAGGCAAATAGAGCTGCTAGTATGCAGGCCACCGTAATACATAAAAAAAACACACTTATGTTTTGAATAATTTATCGTTTGCATTATTTTGTTTCAAAGAAAAAAATGGACATTTGTCTTGTATTCTGTGTACAGTTCAGTTTATAAATATTTTCTTCAAAGAAATAAAGTTCCCCATTTCTTAGGGTTAGGATTATATGTAGCATCTATAGAAATTTATTTTATCAGGTTTCTTATCATAATCTTCTTGATGTGGCATGGTACAGAGGCAAGAAATTTAGAATTTGCATTTTGCGGCAAAATCCTCTGGAAATGGGCCTTCTTTCCATCTGCATTGTCCGTTCTGTATTCAGAGCTACCCACTAGAGGCTGATGGAAACAACATATATGATTGTCATGTCAACACTAAATATCAAGGCAGGTTTCTGGAAGGGTGCAGGCAAAAAATTGCTTATAATGCTGTATAGTGCCAGAAGTGGATGGCAGAGAGATGGGACCAAACAAGGACAGGCAACTAGGCCTTGAGGCTGCTTGTGATGCTTAACTGCAGCAAAGTAGCTTCCAGTCAAGCCCGGATTCATGTTTCATAAGCAGCTGGACTGCCAGTCATAGCCCCAAAGACCTACGATTAAATAGAAAACAGAGGAAGAAAAAAGGTACCATACAAGAAATGCATCAGATTTGGTGAAATTAGTGGAACTCCTTTTGTTCATCTTTGGATGCAGGATCAAAGCCTTAGCAGGTCCCACTTATACACACAGTGTCCTTTGTAAGCATGTGTTTCCAGGGTTTCACAAGCTAGTGCTAGAAGTTTGTGTGGGTTGAAACTTGCTGTGCAAGATCTTTGCCAGGAGGAGTGGGGGGGATTTGGTTTGATGTGCTTTACAAATTTTGCGAGCTTCTAATTTAACTATGTGCCAAAGAGATAGTTTTCCAGAGGCTGAGAACGTTTTTGGAACTTACTTTAGGGAAAATTCCCAGTTGGCAGAAAACCTATGAAAGCAAAAGCAATTCAGAAGGACATAGCACTGTACACCTACTGAAATATATTTTATGCTTTCAGATCTGTCAGTAATAGTTTTTCTAGAGAATATTATACAATATATTAATTTTGAGATTAACTAATGTAATGGGAACCTGTTGGGTCATCAAGAATGGTGTATGAAGGAGACCGTTTCAGCATGATCTGGGAGCTCCTTTCAAAAATAAAAGGAACCGTTCAACACAGCAAGACTGGGAAAGTATCCAGCTGACCACTCATCCAAGAAAAAACACATGGGAAGATAAGAGGAGAGCACTAAGGCAGAAAGTATAGGTGGATAAATAGGCAGGAAATAATGGAATTGCCAGTACGCGGAGTGAAGGAGACTCATCTTTGATAAGAACTGTAAAGTCAAACTGTTTCTTCAGCTTCATGACCCAGTATTGTAGGTGGTCACCACACTTGGTATTGTGATCTGTTGGTATGATTGATGTATTGCAGTGTTTCCATAGGGTGTGACTAAGGTGTGGAATTAGCAACACTGAGCTCACACCTTCTGTCAGCTGCCAGAATTGGGAGAGGCATCCTGGGACCTGTTCCCTCTAATTACATTCCCTGGTCTTGACAAGTACATGCATCCAGAATCGGAGAATGGGGGATGGAGGAATCTGTGGAACCTGTAGCTCCACCAGCCAAGCCTAACGCTGAGGGGTGGTGCATTGGGAACACTTTCCCCGGGAGACCAGCAGCCGGGATGACAAGCCAAGAAATGTATGGGAAACAAGAAGTAATCCTCTTTGAGAAGAACCTATAATTTTCCCCCAGGAAAGAAATAGTGCTGCAGCTGGAAGGACCAGGTAAAAGCAATCCTGCCTCCAGCTCTGTCTGAGCATACTGCAAATCTACAGCTTGCATGGGAACACTGGGACAAACCTTCACCGTGATGTAAATGACTGCGTGTGTTCATGTGAAGAGTGAGAGGAGTGGGTGGCAGCCAGTACAACTCACAGGGATTTGGCTGTCGGTGAATCTACAATACTGGTTATACCAACACGGCCAGGTATGCCCTAGGGAGAAGGAGACAGCTGCTTGTATCGGGATCGACTGTGAAAAGGAAGGTGCAGCATAAATTGAGCTCTTGTAATGAAGTTGCACAGGTTAATGAAAAGTGGGAGCTTCATCCTACAGTGTAGTTAGCAGTTGTATTAGTATGTAAGTCACAAAAAATCCACTTCTGTCTTCCTTACAGTGCTGCTTTGGTAAACATTTGTTTCTTCTCTTCTGTTTCTGGGAACTGTGCAGTTTGCAGTCATATCCTGGAATAGTCCTGAATCCTCCAGTTTTATATTGCCATAGCAAGATTTTGGAAGCTGACCTGTAGTAGAATAAGGGTTGTGTACCACAAATAAAAGCCATGATTCAATGAAGTGTATTTGCAAACTGGCTCATCCCTCATGGACACAGAGACATGCAGGGAAAACTGTTAATATTCTTTGTCCATCTTTCTCCTTTCTTCCCAATTCCTACCTGCAGAAAGGCTACACTCAGTCTGACACAGTCCAATGAATCCAGCAAGCACATATAGCATATAAGAACATATAATGCCACCAGCACCGACATGTGTGAAATCCCTCTCTTATTCCTTCTGTAAATGCTCTCTTCTAGAACAGGGCCTGGGGCTGTCCCTGATGGTTCAAGCAGCAAGCAGCCATTTAGCAGAGGCAGTTGCAGTAGTTCTCACCTGCTCAGCCCACCTGACTTTTCCAGACTTGCTAGTGCCTATGGGAGATGAATTTGATCCTTCTGCTCCTCCTTGCCATTTTCAGGTTTGCTAAAGACTTGGTTTTGTGTTAAGGTGGCTGAACCTGGCTGATTCAAGAGTACAGCAATTGTTGCTATTGACAGCAATTGCTACAATTAAGATATATATCCTAATGAAATCCAGCAATATAAGCTGAAGCAAAATAAAGATTAAACCAGTCATTTGATAGAAAGTAATAGTGACACTATCATTCAGTAAAGGCAACTCTTTCTGGCTTCAGCAGCGTAGAGCACTGGCCAGATACCCCTGCTCTGTTAGGTTACACTGGGACCCCTTTCTAAGAAGCTGCAGGTTATGTAGACACCCCTTTCACATGGACGAGTAGTTTCAAATTGTTTCTTGCAGTGTGCGTTGTTCTGCACTTGTCTACACTGGTATCTAATGGAGTTGTGCTGCAGAGGATTCGCAGGTGGATATGACAGTTAACCAGATGTTCACACCCTAGGCCAGACACAGCTGCTTCTCTGTAGCTGGCAAGAGATATACAACAAGTAAATGCAGAGACAGCATGCCTGGAAAAAAATCTAAGGTAATCAGGCTGAATATACTGGGAGATTTAGGCCATCTGGAAGATTGCCAGAGGGCTCTCTATTTTGATGTCTACACCTGCTGAATGGGAATGCTTTTGCGAACTCAAAGCCTTAAGTGATACTGTGTTTCTCCCTTCTTCGTCTCTTCACTCCCTCTGGGCAGTATTGCTTGCTTGATAAATTATTCTGTACAACTTTTTTTTTTTTTCCTTTAAGCCCTAAAAATTACCTTGTTCCTGGCTTTTGGTGAAGGCAGAGTGAAAGTACCGCAGCATTGGGAAATAGGAAGGAAACAGCTGCTCTGTTACAGACTGCTCCTCTAAGAGTTAAAGTCTCTAGTCAGTCAGTTACTAGACGTGTTGTGAGCTGCTGGAAGAGGGGTTTTTGCCCTTTTTATGGTGAAATGCAATAAATTTCCACACGCTTTCTACCTCATGCTATGGGAGTGCACACTACTCCTTCATGTGCTTAGTGTAACAAATTCATCCCACGATACCCCATTTGCCTCAGCCCCACTGGCATCGTATCACCTCCTTACAGATAGATAGCGTGTGCCCATCATCTTGAAAGCTCTCAGGAATAGATAGATATTTTTACAAAAGTTATGTTGTTGGTGGTGGAGAGGGGCATCTTCCTGCAACAGTGACCATTTGGTTAGGATGGTTTCTCAAGGCAAACACAGAATTTTTTGAGAAAAAAAAAAGGCAGGGGGATGGCGCACTATCTTAAAATTGGTTGTAGGGTAGAGCTCTTTCTGGAGATGTGGGAAACCATTTTCTATTTTTCCAAGACTTCATGTTTCTATACAGCAAGGAGAGCATCTCACAGGTGACAATTACCCGTACGATGTAATGTCTATTCCTGCAATAGTAATCTCTGTAAAATAGCAATCTCTCTACAAAAATCTAATGTCTTCTCTTGCATTTGATTTTCATAGATATTTTCCTGATCATTGTTGGATGCATTCAGCATTTCTCTTTGAGTAGTTTTCTGTATGCATGCTCTCTGCAGCCGTTAGGAACACAGATTTTTGCCATCTCCCCAGCGTGTGCTGAGCGGTAACTCTGTTGGGGTTGACATGCAGCATATGCGGCTGCTCTGATGATAATTGTGCCCACCACTTCCAGTGTCATTCCTAGTTCTCAGATTTGCAGCAAAACACAGAATCACAGAAGGTTGGAAGGGACCTTTGAAGATCATCTAGTCCAATCCCCCTGCACTCACAGGGTCAGCCAGAGCGTGTTACACAAGATTGCTTCTAAGCAGGTTGTGAAGATCTCCAGAGGAGGAGATTGCACAGCCTCTCTTGGCAGCCTGCTCCAGTGCTCTGTCACCCTCACTGTCAAGATTTTTTTCCTTAAGTTCCTGTGAAACTTTTGGTGCTTCAGTTTGTGGCTGTTTCCTCTTGTCCTATCACTGGCCACCACTGAAACGAGCTCTTTCTTGTTCATGTAAGTGATAGTTTTTCAAAAGTTATTGTTGTCCCAAAGTCAATAGGAACTTCAGTGGATTGTCTGAAAATGTGCCATAGTTCCCCCACAGCTTCCTCACTTTCATTTGAGGACATAGTGGGCAACCTAAGCTTGGTCTTATGGAATACCAAACCAGGACAGTGGGAAAAAAATGATGTGGTATGCTATAATGCTTTGAAAGAGAAAGAAGATACTAGTTTTCTTTGATTATTTGCTTGGTTTCCATTAGCAGGTTAGTGAACCGGAGAGCGTACTTGGTCTGACACCTTTGAAGGACACCAGGCTTTAAAACAAATAAAAGAAGATATACTGCATGTTATAAGCAATAATCAATAATTAAAAGACTTGTTACAGTATTTCTGAAGAGCACTTCAGAAGGAAAGTAGTTATATTGCATTTCATGGTTAATTCAATGTCAATTAGCTGATTGTTAACTTCCCTCCAGCTAAATCTTGCTTGGTGCAGAGACGAGAAATCAAAAGCATTCTAGCTTTAACAAGCCGAGTGTTTCAATCATTCATCTTTGGCCGCAGGCTCAAAATCAATGTCAACAGACGTTTCGTTGCAATTTTATCAGCCATTTCTGCATGTCACTGTTTTCTTGGCTGCCCCCGTTGTCCCTGAACACCGTCTGTAGGCATCGGGATTCGTTGCGAGCAGAAAGGCGGACAGGGAGACTCGTATCCAGCTCGTGGCTGGGTGGGGAACGGAGCGACCCGAGCGCGTTGGCGCCGCGGACCCCGCGCGCGGGCGCAGTTCAGCACCACGGGCAGCGCCCGCCGGCCTCGCGCTCCCCAACCGGCCGCTGCCCCCGTTCCCGGCGGACGGGCCCACCAAGGGCACGGGTGGTTTCGGAAGCGCAAGGAAATTGATAGCGCTCGGAAAAAGCACCTTTCTACCCACTGCTAACACGTCTGTGATTGTAGAACCCTGTGTTACGGGATGAGACAGATTGAATCAGAAAATGAAAGGTATTGGCACTGTAAGGTAAAACATCCATACTCTGAGTGCCTTTAAGTATTCCATTTAGACCTTTGAAACAACATAGTCATATTTGGGGACTGTGATTTTCCTGCCTGCGCGCTTCAGAAATGGGATGGACCAGCCCAGCTTCTAGGGGGACATTATGATTCAGAGTGCACCAGCTGTGCCACTGTATGAGGAGTGAAGAGTGGTGTCACTGTTGCTATCTGTAACACATGAATTGGTTTTTCAGCCATTATCAACGTTTATTTTGGGCAAAATGCCTTTGTGAAACACTGTGACCTAAATCTGCTCACCAAGGTTAAGAGAAACTTGGCATCAGCCCAGGCAGTATTTGGTCAGTGTCGCTACCAAAGTAAACTGGCGCCAAGCCAGCAAAATTATGGTTATTTCCTGGTCTCAGAGGTGTTTGCCAACACCTGATCAATTACCTGTGAATTGGATGTTTTAGGAGTTCATTAATTTTGATAACAAGCAAGAGTCCTGCTCGGTTGCTCCAGTTAGTGACATGTTGCTGGGGAGACAGTGCCTGGCATCCATGGAAAAGCAAAATAATGTACAGGTCAAAAGAAACCTACGTGGGTATAACCCACGTTATACCACTTGTGTTTGAAAAGTCGAATTCTACAACTGACCTTCTAACAGTTTAAACCATATTTGGCAAAATAGCTACCAGTGAAGTCATGATTTTGTTTTCCCACTTTTGTTGCAGATTTCATGATTTGTTATGTCTCTGTTCTATTTCCATGTGACTTATAGACAGAGATGCTTGATAACAAAGTGATGCCAAGGAAGAGTTCTGTGCAGGGAGCTCCTACTCATCAGGTCCTTCATCATGAAGTTAATTTTCTTCTCTTCTTTTGAGAGCACAAGTGGCGCTTTCATTCTTGTGAATGAAACTGTAACATAGGCTATCATGACCGTAGCAAAGCTTTGCTTTTGTGCTCTTATTCCATATCTCCTTTACTTTACTTTTGGAAGTTTGTTTGTTTCTGATTGCCTTACTACTTTGCTAAACGCGTTCTTTGATGCCCTTGTTCTTTCGTCCCTTGTTAAAATCGAAGGTAAGCATGTTTCATGAGACTCCCAGAGCTAGGAGACTTTACATCTTTATAATGCATAACGTGTAGATTCACATACCAGTGCCTGACCCTAGAGTCAAGCAGGAGTTCAGCATGAGATATAGGAGAAACAGGCTTCTAATTATCTCATTTTAAAAAGGCTTTTGTAACAGAATTTCATAAAGAGATACATACTAAAGTTAATGGTCTAAGTTAAACCTTAATTCATTATATTGGAGATAAGAGCTAAGGCAAAGTTTCTGGTTTTCCCAAGGACCTGTTCTGTTGGATGCCAGATTTCTTTCAGCATACAAAACGTCAAGTTCACCTGCTGCACGGGGACCCCAGTCACACAGTGTAAATGAACTCGGCTGTGGCATTGCCTTCCTGCTCAGCCTTGCAATCTCAAGTTGCAGTGGGAGCAGGGAAGGAGAGGTGACCTGCAGGTGAATTGGAGGTTGCCATTTCCTCTTTAGAATGAAATAAGATGCATGATACGCCTGCTCTCAAAACATGAGTGCACATAGCAAGGTTGTAGCAAGAACAACGGGACAGGATTAAAGCAGAGGGAATAGGGATGATTGAAGGAGGCAAGGCTGAGAGGGGAAGACTATGACTTGACCAAATTTCATTGGTGTTTTTCTCTTTGTGAAGTGAAGATCTTAGCTAGGCCATTTTACAAACATTCCTTCACTGCAGCGATGCTGCAACTTAGCTTGACCGTATGATTATGTAATGCTGTCTTCAGGGTTTTTCTTATTTTTTTTTCAGTGCAACATCTCAGTTCAAACTATGTTTGTGTGTTCTTTGGTGGGAGATGCTTCTAGTGTCTATAGAACTGTGCAGAATTTAGCAGGGTGGGAACCATCCAGCTGGGGCCTACAAGCATCACCACAATCCCAGCAGTACAGATTTTATGTCAGAGCTCCATTTCTTTGTTCTGTTCCAGAAGATCAAGTCTTCTTCCACATGCCTGGGCCAAATATATATATATATATATAATTTTTAAGTGCCATAATGGAAAAAAAAGAACATTAAAAGATTTCTCCAAAATTCAAGAAAAATTTTGTTAAGGGAGATACCATCACTAGAACCAGAATCTTTGCCCTGAGCTTGGTACTGCATCACCCTCTCTGAACACACATCTATATCTTGGTGTAAGTGCATCAGAATTAATATTTGCTTTTCTGATATGAACTTTTAAAAAGAAAGATCTGGTTTCTTGTGGAAAGATGTTCATGTGAGCTGACAGGAGCCATCCTCCCTTTTGAGGTTCTAAGAAGTGATGTTTTCAGTGCAGGAAGGCAGTTCTTGTCCCATAGGGTCTCTCTCTCTCAGGGCTGCAAGAACAACAGCCAACTACTCTTTAACCTAAATCAGCTGAGGATAAAGAGAATGAAATACCCTGGGAAAAATCCCCAGTGAAACCCTAAGGGGGGAAAATCTTCAGCTGACAAAGGTTGAAACTTTTTAAAAATAAACCAATATTCTCTATTTAGATTTTGTTATTTATTGGACTTCTAGGCTAAAAAAATGTGTCTTTCCTTATTAAGAAAATTGCTTTCACTTTCCTGCAATGAACAGACTTTTGTTTTTAATGATGGAAGCAGTGTAGATGCTGAGTAGCTGAAGTGGGGATCCGTCTACCAATGCGTCACTAGCTAAATGTGATTTGAGATGCAGTTTGCTTTTCTGTATCTCAGATCTCAGGGCTAAACCACAAACTGTACATGACACAACTAAATTAATATTTAAAAATAATTACTTGCAGCCTGAAGGTAAACAGAAAAAAGGGTAAATAATTGATAGCTCTGGGACTGCCACACTGTACGTCTGCTGAGCGTTTATGATGTGCTGCAGAGGTTCAAAGGGATTGCTCGTCTGCTGCCTCTGAAGGAGAGTTTTCGCTAATCATTCCAGGGCTTGTTTTGTCAGCCAGCAACGTTTTCAGAGTTTGAAGCACCAGAATAGAATGCCAGCTTAATTTAGGCAATTCTCTAACGTAATTTACTAACTTTCCTCCCAAGATTTGCATTGTAAATGATAAGATGATTTTCATATATATATATATTTTTTAATCCCGTCAACATCTGAAGGGAAATTTCATGTGGTCTGCTGCCAGGAATGTAGAATAACTTGCATTTAAGAAGCACTTGCATAACATGCCACCCTATGACAATACTTGTCTACAGAGCTTGGTGAAGCCTTGAATGTTGGCAGCTGTTTATGTTTCAGAGGTAAATATCCCTTCCTTTATAGTCCAATATCAGAATAACTAAGGCTCAGAGTGACCCGTGACTATAAGAAAAAATGAATTGATGATTTCAAATTAATTCATTTTCTCCTGTGGTCAGGAAACTTCTTGCACATATTATTGCATTTATAGTAAAAAAACAGGTGTCTCCAAACTGGACTTTTCAGTCCTCTGATGTTAAAGCAAAGAACAAGCAAATATGCTGGCATTATATACTAAAAGTCAGTAGCTGCAGGTCTATGGTGTATTTAGATAAGGCTTCTTACACCCCCATGAGACAGTGTTCTTTAGATAAAATTTTAAAAAAACAGAGAGAAATCAATCAGACAATGTCAGCAATGCCATGATTTATTAGCAATATACATTTTACTCAAAGCTTCTGATGGGAGCATGGGTTCTTGTCTTATTTTGTGCACTGCATCACACTTCATTGCTTGACGATGCAATCTAAGCTGTCACTTCAATATTGCAAAAAAAGGAAAGAAAAAACAGTGTACTAGATTGTACAGACATGAGTGTCATTTGAAGACATGCAGTAATTCTTACATTCTGTTGAGCACTAGTAAGGCTTTAAGTGGGATCTGTTAGAGACTTTCTCCAAGTGATGTGCATCTAGAGGTGAACAGTAAGAATAAGTAACTGGAAACCTAGAAAACATCATGTGAGAAGTGGACTGAGAGAAGCACGTTTCATTGAGACTAGAAAGATGAAGGGGAAACAGTAGAGCAGCCATCAGATATGTAAAATGTTTTGGCAAAGAGGAGGGGAGCACTCTGTTCTTCTGTACTTTTCTTATAATGGTTAACGGGGGCTCTAGAGACTCGGGGGTAAAAAGGGAAATCCTGATGATAGAGATAGGGATGGGCAAGGGGGAGCTGCAGATTGCCACACCAGAGATTAACAACAGGACAAATAAATATTGTCTGTAAGGGCCGATTTTAAGGATAGCACACTCCTGCCTCCCTGTCTGAAGCGGGACCTATGAGTCTAGGTATCTCAGAGCCATCTGTTTTCATGTAAAACATGCTGGGAACAGGGCTGTGCGTGTGAAGTTGCCAGTTCTCCTGATTTCTTAACTCCTCTTGCAGCATTTGGGTAACCCTGCATGCCCTAGATCCAGTGCTCCTTGCTTACCTGAGGATCTCAGCTTTCATTCATAAAAAATAATACTATTTCCAGCTTGCAGAGGAAGGCCTCAAAGTGTGGCCATCTGCAACCGAGAGGTTCAGAAAGCAAAAGATGGTGCATCTCTGTTGTACTCTCATCATATCCCAGGTGGGGTAGGGAACATCTGCTCTTTCGTGCTTTAGTTCCTGACAGAAAGGAAGGCAAGAAGTCTACTGTGAACTCTGTTCCAATATTCAGGTCATCACCCTTCTGCTTTCTTCCCCACACCCAAGACCACACACTTGCACTTGCACCTCCAGGCATGCATGTCTGCCTGCCAGCGCAGAGCAGGTTACTGATCTCATCATGATTCTGGTTATCTTTCAAAGAGAAATGTCCTCAAAGAAACCCCAGGAATCAAGTGGCACAACCCTACTCTGTACCAAAGGTGCAGGGCCACATTGTACTGCACAGAGGGTGCAGAAATATTTCTTTCTTTTTTTTTTTTTTGGAAAGTGGCCAATGGGTTTAATAGGAAAAAGCAGCTAGAGGCAAGTAATTGTTGTTAGATCTGCTAGGAATGTGAAGTGCTGGAATAGACTGGGGCATCACTGGTCAGTACAAGCATTATAGGAGGAATTTCAGTTTTCTTACCTCTCTAAAAAAGAGTCAGTTCGAGATATTTGCAGGGGTGTTTCATGATAGTCAGGTCTTTACTGTCAGCTGGAGCAGTGAAAAATGAGGAACATTTTTGTTGAACAGAGATGTGAACAAGCAGAGGACAGACCCAGAGGCAGAACTACTGCCAAGCACTGTCTGTCCCCTTACATGCTCAAGCCCTCCTGTTCTCTAAGTGAGGGCTTGCTGTGGACTAGGATACCAGTCTTAATATCATTCACCTTTTCCAACTGATGTCTTTAGAAGAATTTAGCTGCCGAGGTGCTCACAGCTGCCAGGGAGCCAAAGGTTCAGTCCACTTATCCAAAAACTGGCACGTCTGCATTTCAAACACCAGGAACATAACATGTCTCAGGCAAGGTTTGGCAGACATGGAACAAGCTAAAGCTTCCCAGGGGCCAGAATGCAGTTTTCATTTATTTTCTGATGCATTTTACCTCCCACATGGGCAGGCTGCTAGTAGGGTGAGCTACATTACTGTAACTCTGTCTTGTAGAATACTGCAAGAGGTAAATTTTTCTTCACAGTGTGTTAGAGACCAGTTTTTCTTCCACAGAGACACTCAGGAGGTGGGTTTAATCTTGGTTTGTATATAATTTCAGTGTACTGTGCCTATTTGCATTTTGTTTCCATATATTTGTTTAAAAGGGCAGCTGATTTAGATACCAAATCGTGCTCCAGTTATTCCTGCACTTTTCTGTCGTTCTTAGATGTACTGTCCCCCCTGCCACAAGTCACAAGTGAAGAGTGAATTCAACAGCATTTTTCAAAATTCTTTCTTTTCTAGTTTGCTATAGATATAGGCAGAAAGTCATTCCAGAGCTTCCAAGGACTCAGGGTGTATGCTTCTAATATTTTTTAGCTTTTGGATTTATCAGTGTGGTTTATGTAAGAACCCGGACCTCAGTATGATGGCTAGATTTGGCTCTAAATAAAACTTTCTGCTTTATATTTGACAGATGTATGTAGAAATCTTAACATGCTGTGTAGTAATATGTGCGTATGGGACTCAGTTTCCTTACTTGCATAAGGCCATTTCAACCCTTTCCTCTTCCTCTGTCAGATCAAGAAGCTGAAGAAGAACAAATGACTACTAATAGATCATATGGTCTTGATGCTTGCAGCAGATAAAACTAGCAGAATGAAAAAAAGCTAGGCCAGATTGCAATTATAAAATGTTAAATGCACCAGAACACCGATCCGGCTCCCTGGCCCCCAGACTACCTCTGCTCTAGTGCAAAATCCTTGAGAACCTGGTTTGTTTTAGCAAGAGTGGAAAACGAAGAGAGACCAAACGAAGGCTGCTGCTGTCACATCAGTCTTGGAGCCTGAAGCTTCTGTGGCCGGTTGAGAAAGGTCAGTAGATAAGCATAAAGCACATCACTTAGACACAAAATGTTTGAAGCTGAAAGTTGATGCTACAAATACAGAGAAAATTTCCTGCTGTAACTGATACTACCCTGTGTTGAGTGCCGGAGGGGCCCACACTGCCTGATCTGTGAGGAGCACTGGATTTCTGACCATTTATTAGCAGGTATATAGCACAAATGAAAGGAGACAGTCTGGCAAATAAATCAGAACTGCAAGGCTAGGGCTTATGTTTGTCATATGCCCAGGCCAAAAAATAAAGCTAAGCAACTTTCCTTTTTTTTGGTAGAGCAAGTGCCCCAAGGGATCAATTCTGTAAATGCACTAAATTGAGCTTTATTCTTTTATATACGAAACAGGTGTGCAGGTCATGATAAAATCTGAAAATACAATATTCGAAACCCACCCTTCATCATAAGGAATTGTCAGTGAACTTAGCTGGGATACATGGCTTTTCTCTGGTATCTGTAACACCCATCTGAGAGTGTTGTGCAAACTTGATATTCACTTGGAATAGGACAAAATGTTATGTCTGGCCTATTTTGTAGGGTAACATGATTTTCATCAGAAAACAAAATCCCTAAGACTAGCTGTTAGCATCAAGCAGCACATCAGTTTGTCTTTAATGGGGAATTAATAGACGTTCCTATACACAGGGAATGGTACTGTTAACGTGAAGGTTGTTTGACAAGGAGATTTCTGCCAATATAACAATTTGGTGAATTAAGAATTTAGAAAGGATAGTACTGAAAACAGCTGCTGTATGTTGATTGAATCAAAAAGCAAAAATTATCACCTAGACGAGCAGTTGCCCTCCAAACAGGGAGGTTTTTATGTTAGCAGTTGCAAAGCCAGCCAGCCTGGGTTAAGCCTCCCAGAGAATGCAGTAAAACATGCGGTAGCGATTTTGCTAGTGAAATACCCACTTGTGAACTGTTGAAGGATGTAAGAAAAATGGATCTGAGCTCTTGCCACCTGAATTCCCTTCCTCTCCCTCGGTAGGTTATCAGCATGAAAACAGGAAGGGAATTGGACACCATTAATAAAACATGAAGCCTTCTTGTTCTAGCTGTGTGCTCTGCCGTTCGAGTGCAGACGACACTGTGAGAAGGAAACTCAGGCAGAGTCAACTCCACAAGTTTGCTCTTTTTAACTGCACGGCAAACTTGGACTCAAACTTTGGTTTTGGGAAACAAAACGTTTCTTTTTTTTCCCCTGAATTTATTGAAAAGCTTTTCAATCCTTATACAGAAATCCTCAAGGATTGTTACCAAGCTGCGAATAGTCTTTCAGAATAATAAAAAAATAGATTTTACCAATAAAGAGATATCGCAAGCACTACTTTTTACTCACAAGTGACTTTTCATTAGAATGTGAATTGTAAGACCTTGTTTTGATGCATTTGCTTTTGAGGTTGTTTATATGGTGCAGATTTTTTTCCATGTGGTAGATACCCTTTATCACCAGTCGTCCATGTCTGTGATTTTAGGGGTGTCCTAAGATACCCATTTTGCTCTTCTCTGAGGATTCAACTTTTGCTAGAAGGAAAAGAAATCTACAATTCGCTTTTCTCACAAAGATGTTAAATTTGGGGCAAAGAACAAAGGGCTAGCCTTAGGGCAAGAGGTCTATATGAACTAGACCAAACGACCCACCCCCCCACGCACACACACACCTTTTCTCTCTGTATTTTAAATCGATCTCATGAAAACTATGGTCACAGCAGCATACAACCCAAGGATGAGAACAGAGCAGTTATGAAAAAAAGCCATGGGAACAAAAGCAGAAGACCCGGTTCAGCCAGAGAAAGAGGCCCTCTGCAGCTATAATAAAGGCTTGTTTTGCACTATGGGGGAGTTTAATTGCAAAATATTTAGCATAGGTGAATCATAAGGAGCCTAACCATAGGAAGAGGTTAACCACAGTTGTAGCAGAGATTCATCCAAGGCTTCAATAAACAAGCTTTTGGTGAGAAGAAACCAGCAGGCTCTCCTCAGCTGCGAGACGGGTCCATTCCCGACACTCCAAGCTCCAGTTGTGAGGCCAGGGAAGGAGTTCTCCTCCTGACATTAGGTAGCTGATTTAGGAAATAGCCACCTACAAGGTCAGGGGAGGAGATAAGAGGGTTGGTGCTAGCGGGAATTCTGTCGAGCTGCTGTGGTGGTAACAACCAGTTGGTATCCCTTGTGAGGCCGGGCTTCACGCTAAGGCATGCCACAGCCTCGTGTAGTGAAACCTGGGATTGGTAGGAATGACAATATTCACCATCCCTCCATGATTTTGCACAAACATATTCTTAAGGATGTTTCCCACATCCTGTCAGAAGTAATGGGCCTCGTACTCATTTTTTGTTGAGTCCAAATAGCTTTATTATTTCTGGTCAGTCTAATTCAAAAGTGCTTGTTTGCTAGATGTGCCTCTTGCTTACTCTTTGCAACGCAGAAGTAAAACCTCAAACTGAGAGAGAAACCTGGACAGTGGTGACAATCCCCATTCAGCAAAGCGACACAGTCAGTGTTGTAATTCAACTTAGTTAAGTACAATTTTTTGGCTGCCATTTACAAAATGACAATAGGAAATTGGATTTGTTTCATTACAATACAGAGGGCTAGTTTGGCAAATGTAAATTTTCAGCCAATATTGTTAGTCAACTAACAGAGTAGAATAAGGTTTTCTTTGAAGTTTACATTACCATTTGTTTTACTTGTTTTTGCTGTCTCGCTCCATCCCTCATAAGTGTAGCCAAGTTCTAATTCTTAAGTGTTTACGGATAATCATTCAGGCTCATGAGACACAGACCAGACAATTCATCATACAATATTCAAAATATTAGTGAGGTTCATTCTAATTCCACGGAAGGATGATATGTTAACATCTCAATTGCAGTACATTTTGTGTTACTTTGGTTTTAGATCATGTGAATTTGTTTTCTACATGATCGCATCCACATTGTGAGAATGTCTAAATATGAAATGCTAAAATTAGTACCAAATCAATTCATATGCCAAAAAAAAAAAAAGATATTCTTTGGTTGTAAGGTCAAAATATTTTTAGAGAAATGCTGAGCTCTCAGAAGGACGAGATGAAATAAGCATTGAGACCATTGCTTTGCCTGAAGGGTTTGTGCGTGTTCCCATCCTGCTGTAGGCAGGAGAGCTTAGCCCATGGGTTGGGGCTTTGCTCGAAGGCTGCAGAGATGCAGGAAAGCTCTGCAGGGCTGTGCAGCCCGGGCAGCTCATCCGCTGCCCGCCCAGGGGCACGGGATGGGACGGGGACACCCTGGAATAGCCCATGGGGTGAGATGGGCAGGAAGCCTCCGCGTCTCCAACAGCCCATGAAGGGGTTTGCACATCCCTGCACCGCCTCCGTGTTGAGTTTGCTGCTTGCACCCAAGCAGAGCCCCGCGCTTGGGAGCAAACGGAGGAAGGAAAGGAAAGAAAAAGCCAGAGAGAAGCCCCATGCTGAGAAGACCTCCTCTGGAGAAACCCTTTCCATCCAGCAATCACCTCCTATTTGCAGTTTAAGGTTATTGGGAATAGAAATTGGGAAATTCTGGGAAGAGTGAAGAATAATGCAGCTGTTTGTGATCAGCTGACTGAAAGTCCAAGTGAATATGATCAATTGAGTGGAAGTCTGACTGAATGTGCTCGTTGCGGGGGGGCCTGGGGGATTGCCTGGCTGTGATTGAGGGGATGTGGCACCGAGCATGATTTAGTGAGAGTAATTGAATATTCAGTGCCGGAACAGGAACGGGGGTCACAAATTAAAACACAACAGCCCTTGATGCTTGCTGCAAATAGATTTTTCAGGGAAAAAATGTTAGAAATAAGGCTTTATTACTGCTGCAGAGTGTTCTCCAAATAACATCTTTGCTCATTTTAAAAGAATAATATGCTAAATGGTCAAATGGATCTTACAGAAAGTGATACCTCTGTTAAATTACCATTGTCCACTCATTTTGCAGGTTGAGGTACGAGAGTCATTCAGGAAACACCAGCCCATAACCAACAAGGGGGCGGACACTGGGAGAGGCTGCTCGGTGCTGCCGAAGGTTCTGAGCCAGGCCCTTTTGCTGCGGATTTTGCTGCAACCCTTCCAGCTAGCACAGCCTCTGATTTGCTTGTATTTCCTTTAACTGAGTTTTCAGTCTCTCCCTGCAGGAGTCTGTTCTATGTCAGTAGTTTTTTATAACACTTTTTTTTTTCTTTTTTTTTTTCTGTGTCTAGCCTAAACTTTTCCTTCCTTAGCTCCAGGTCAGTGCTTCTCATGCTGGTGTCTCCTGCCCCTCCCTCTCCTCACCCTGCTGTTCATTCCCATTAACTTGAAAGTAATTAGTGACTCTGATCCTGTCCCCTGAGTCTTCCCTTCTCCAGACTGTGGCTCAAATCTGATCCTCCCGCAGCAAACCCCACTGAGATCCCCAGGTTTGACACACGTCGTTTGGGGACTGCTCTTGCTTTTGTATCTAGTTCTCAGCACATATTTCTTTGATATTATAATGTTATAATGGTAGGAGACCCTGCTTAAGCAAAAACAGAACCGGCCCTCCTTCCCTCCCTCCCTCTGGGGATTGCAGGTTATTAGCAAAGCTTTGCTCGGCTGAGCAACGTGGAGCCATCAGGTCTCTGTCCGCATTCCTGTCTTGCAGCTTCCGAATTCTCATGCCATTTGAAAACGCAGGGTTAAGGCAGCTTGTACAGCCCAGGCAGCTCCCTGTCCTGGCTGCTTTGGAAGTTGGAAGCTGGCAGGTCCTGCTTCCATCTCTGCTCCCTGAGAGCCGTGGAGCGGGAAGCCGCGTCCCTGCGGGGTCAGCCCCAGCCTTGGCAGGCACGAGGACGCAGGTGCCCATGAGAGCCCTGGTGAGAGCACAGCCCTGGGCTGCTTGCCAGCCCTGCCGCGTCCTGCAGGGTCACTGCTCCTCGGCGTTACCTGCTTTCTTTAGCTTTGTTGTGCAGCATTATATCAACTGCTTTGCTGGAATCCAGAGGCATTGTACCATCTGCAAACTCGGTGCCTCAAGTGAAGGAATCTTTCAGATCTCTTTGGAGAGGGCTCGCACACTGCTTTTCTGCATGTCTCAGGACTAGTCCACCTCAGCTGAGGGTGCCCATCTCCTTCTCAGGTAGACCAGTGGCCTGAACCCACCTGTGCCTATGAGGGGTTTTTGTGCCAAGGGGCCTTTCTTGCTGGCCCTGGGCAGGGAGTTCAGGTCAGCGCGGAGCTCTACTGCACTTGGAGAGTGGAGCAGCTCCTTGGACTACTGCTTAAAAACAGCTCCTTGAAAAGCTTCATCGTCCTCATCTGGTGCAACAAAGTACCTAACCAACAGGAAAAAGAAGCATTGCTTGTCTCTTGGTTTGACATACATAGTTCAGGACACTGGCAAACAGAAGCAGCAGCCAAGCCCACTAGACAGTTAGCTTGGCATGATTTCCTGGCGTGAACTTGAACTAGCTGGAACTGAGGGTCAGACTTTTAGCCTGTTCCAGACAATCCAGTAACAGAAACTATCTGAAGAATCCTACAGACTCACAGCCCGTTTTCCAGGCCAGCATTTCTCCTAGCACACACAACCCTGCCCACAAGGCTAGCAGGTTACGTTATCTGGAGTTTGCATCTGGACATGAGGAGGCAGGTGCTGAAGAAAACAGGCAGGCACATGAACAGTCGCAGTTGGATGCGAGAGCAAGTGTTCCAGCCCTGCGTGCTCAGCACATTCATCGCGTTCAGTGCTGGGGATGCTGAAGTGAGATGAGGAGCACCTGGGGATGTGCTGCAGGGCTACTGCCAAGCTGAGCTCCAGGAGCAGGCAACAACCGCTCTGCGACTGACTGTGCAAGGGGAGTGTTTAAACTGAGATCCAAGCGATGATAAGTAAATAAGAGTGGGAAAAAGAAGCTGGGCAGTAGCTGTGGCTGCGATAAGGGAACGCGCAACGTCTCAATGCAAGGTGGAGGGTCCCCGTGGGGTCCTGGCTCTGCAGCGTGAGGCAGCTCAGCCTGGCCCTGGCGCTGGGGCTTGGTTGTAGCAGAGTGTTAATCCTTCAGCTGGAGTTTCAACAAATAAATAGAGAAAGCTGACACAATTTAAATGCAGGGTTTAGTGGTTGCACTGCCCTCAAAAGAAGTTTAGGCTGTGTTTGGAAAATCATCAGGTGAACCAAAGTGGAGGCTGCCCGCACTGGCAAGTGTTGCCATCACAAATCTTTTAATAGCAAGATCTTGAAATCAATCAGAGGATTAACTAAGCAAAGCTGTTTTTATGATACATGATCCTACTCCATGCAATTGGATCTAACTTTGCTTAGGTCCCTAATTGCAATTCAGCTTGCTAATGGTCCGCCTGTGATTGAGGAGCCTTTGGGGAGGAATTGCTGCAGACCACCACGCAATGCTGTGCCCAGCCAGCTCCCATAGCTACATGCATGTCCCCAAAACCGTGCTGCTTCCTCCCAGCAGAGCAATCCTGGAAGTTATCAGACCACAGGAGCAATCCGGGCAGCTTCCCCGTTTCAGACAAGGTGTCAGCGCGTGCGGTGCTTTGCGGAGCAGCGTGCGCTCTCGTGGCTGGGACATCGTGCTCACAGGTCCTCCTGGTGACAACGTGGCAATGAGGGGTGCCGTGAGGCCTCTGACCGGTCCGAGCTCCCCGCTATGGTCACAGGTAAACGGGGTCCTTGCGCTGCACCTGCTCGGCAGCCATACAGTCAAAGTGACATGCGGAATAATAAATATTCCCTCCGGAGCAGAGTGGTCACTCAGCATATATCAGACATATTTTTTTCTCCCAATTAGATGCACAGTTTCTTTATTCAGTTTTCAGGCAAAATTCTGCTCTGTCCCCTTTTGGAGGCTCCCTCCTGCAGTCTGTGGTCAAGATCACTCAATCCCCCATGGAAAGCTGGTGCAAGGCAGCTCGCAGTGCAATGTAACGCGAAGTGATGCCCGCCGCCAGCTCGCCCGGCTCTGCCCTCGCAGCACGGGCTGGGG
>NW_010581408.1:6591-17949 GCF_000705375.1 Tinamus guttatus
AAATTACAAGGGGCAGATGATGGGGGGCAGCTGGGAGCTTCCCAAGGGCAGTTTAGCTTCATCCCCCTCCCCAAATTCCTGGGAATACCGCTGGGAATTCCGCTTCCCGTCCTACTTACCGGGGGCTGCTGAGGAGGGAGCGGAGCCGCTTCCCGGCACGACGGCCCCAGCTCCGGCGTCGCTCTGGCGCTGCGCGAAACGCCCCAAACTGCCCCAAACTGCCCCAATCCCAGGGAGCTTCCCAAGGGCAGTTTAGCTTCATCCCCCTCCCCAAATTCCTGGGAATACCGCTGGGAATTCCGCTTCCCGTCCTACTTACCGGGGGCTGCTGAGGAGGGAGCGGAGCCGCTTCCCGGCACGACGGCCCCAGCTCCGGCGTCGCTCTGGCGCTGCGCGAAACGCCCCAAACTGCCCCAAACTGCCCCAATCCCAGGGAACCGCACGCGGCGATGCCGGTTCCTCGCGGAACGGCGCTTGCTGCCATCTCCCCTCCGGATCCCGCCTCGTGCTCACGCCTGAGATGCCATTTGCCCCACTTTTAAACCCAAATTACATTTTTTTGCTTGAAGAAGTCCATTAAGGTCCTTATTTTCCCTCCTCTTTGTGCGCGGAAGGGCTCACGGTGGGAACGCTGATTGCAGACAGGAAGAGCCAGGCAGTTTTGGGGTACAAGCAGAAAAAAAGCTCTATTTTTGCTCTGCATTTCCAGCCAGGACTGCCCTGATCCCAAAGCTAACTTCCGTAAACCCCCGGAGCAGAAAAGGTTAAATCGGATCGGATATATTTATTGGAAAAGTCTGGCCCTGTGTCCCATTCTTCACCAGCCACAGTGTAGTCAGTACATTGAATAAGTTAGTGCCAAGTATGTAGAAACAAAAAGGCTTAATTGGTAAAAGATTTAATTAAAACAGAACCAAGATTTAATTAAAAGAAACCCAAGATGTGACACGTAAGAACGTGCCCAAAAGCACCCTCAGTCTGCGGACTCGATAGTCTCATTGCAAAATGATCAGCAAAGAAAAAGAGAGGAAAAACGAGCGCGTTGCCATTGGAGCAAACTCCTTGTCTAGGGACCTCCCGGAGCCCAGAAACGGTCCCCAACAACACCCGAAACTTGTGGAAATGCCACAAAACTGCAGAGCTCTCCTGCCTGATCCCCCCCTTGCCGCTGCCCTGCGGAGCGGCCCGGATTCCGGCTCGGCCCCGGAGCAGGGACAGGGATCCCAACTGTTTTGTCATAGGGACAAACGTGCAGGGATGGCAGCAGGTCCGGAGCGGGCGAGATGCCAGCGGAGATGCCAGCGGAGGCCGCGTAGGAACAGGAATTATAGCCAAAAAACCCCTAATATCTGGTAAACAACTGGCAGGTTTTAGGGGGAGGAATGCGGGTTGCTCCGTGTCTCCTCATCGCGCTTTCCCTGCTCACCTGCGTGCTCCTTGTCCGCAAAATCCCGAGGAATTGGCTGGGAAAAGGCTGCTCCTGCTCAGCTGGCCGAGCTTGGGATTTGCCCAGAGTAGGAAAAATAATTAATCCGTGGCGCATCAGCACCAGACCTATCATCAGGCAGCAGAAGCTTGAATCTAAATCAGTAAAATATCGACGAATCCCTTTCCTGATCAGATGAAATTATGTTTTTAAACTGTGAAAACTTTTAAAGTACCTAAAAAGCAAGACACCGACCCAATGTCGGTGGCGTTAGGAGGTGGTTTGGACCCGGATCTTCGCTCGTGTTGGTATCTCTGAAACGCGCAGGCTCTGCGGGGCCTGTTTAATGCTCCTGTTCGGTCTTCTCTTGCGATCCTGCCTGGAAGAAATCCTGGCTTCTACTTACAAGCCGCAGCCGTGGCCGGTTCCGTGCTGGCCGCGGGCGATGGGAATGGTTTTCCGCAGCACGAATGGGTTTCCCGTTAAAAACCGGTCTGTTCTACGGCTGCGGCCGGTGTCATCTCGTCACGAGCGAGTCCGTGTCGACGTTTTTGAGGAGGAAGAGCTCGGGGTGAGCGGCGAGGCCCAGGTGACACTGCAAGAGACAGAGAAAGAGTCAGAAAATGTGGCCTGAGATGGGGACGGGGACAGCGGCCGCTCCTCGGTGCCGTCCCGTTAACCTGCACATTCCCACGTGCCCAAATCCAAGTTTGGGAATTCCTCCTTTATTTTTTCCGCTCAGGACCCTTCACTATTCAAACCAAAGCAGTTTTGACCCTTTTTACCAGTTGAAAAAGCAACAGAGCTCTTAGGGATTTGATGGGTAATGGGGCCGGGTACCTGCGAGCGCTTAATGAAGCTGCAGGAGCAGGGCTGGAATCGGAGGCCGCGCGCAGCCGACGAGCAGGAAAAATAATTAGTAAATAAAAATTAATAATATAATAAATATAACAATATAATAAATATAATATGTTAATGATTAATATTAATTAATAAAAATAAATGGCCCATGCTCCGTGAGGCCGCAGGGCTGCCGCTCCGGCACAGGATGGCACCGGTCATTGGCTAAATAAAGTTTAAAGCCAAAGAAACAGCTTGATGCAGCACAAATACCT
Source organism: Tinamus guttatus (assembly GCF_000705375.1). Next base: position 9,133 of record NW_010581408.1, read on the forward strand.
ATTTATTAGCAAGCAGCTCCACTTCGAGAGCACGGGGATGCTCCAGAATAGCTCTTTTCTGCTGCGGAACATTCCCCTCAGTCTCTTTAAATCAACTTTCTTCTTCATGCAAATTAAATTTGGCTGTAGACAGGCTTAATTAGCACTAACTGATTAGAATTTGGTTAAATGGAATGAAATTACGTTGTTTCACAGCAGTGGGATTCCGGGGGGGCCCTCGCCTCTGTCCGGAGGTAAAATTGAGCAGACAGTTCCCAGCCCTCCACAGGATTCCCAAATCCCAAATCCCGCACAGGGAATGGGGCTCAGTCCCCACACTGGCCATGACAACAACCCGCGAGGCTCCTCCATTCAGCAGACTTCATTTTCGTGCTTAATCAATTCAAAATTGGTTAAAAAAGAGATTTTGGCTGCTGCAAATCGAAGGCAGGTGCTGCAGTTTGCGAGAGGGCGACTTACCCCGAGCGTTTCTTACCAGATAGAGACAAAACTAAACGTCATTCGTTTGCTCAGAGAATTGCGGCAGACTTACAATTTAATTCCTTCTCTTCCAAAAAAAAAGAGAATAAAATTCCCCAAGAGACACAAGCAAATTCCCAAACCTGGCTGGAGAGTTTGCAGGGGGAAAGGACCCAATTCCAGCCGCCAAAGCCAGAGCTGATGTTGGTCGGAGGGAGGAGAGAAGCAGGAAAGTGGGACAGGGAATTCTGCCTGTGTCCGAGTTTTCCCTTCCTGCCCAAGGAGATTTTTGGACCCTCAGGGCAGTGAGATTGTCCCTTTGACCTGCTGTAGAAACCAGGAATCTCCCCCAGTTAATCCGGCCTCTTTCTACTCCAAACACAGACATCTTTTATCCACCAGATTCACTAAAAAAAGTCAGATTTTGGGGGGCAAGTTGAGAGTTTGACCAAGGAGCAGACAGGAGGCAAAAAAAAAAAAGAAATGTTGTGGCTTCTGCCCCAAATCACCCCAAAACCCACGGAAATCCTCCCAAACAGGCACCAAGCAGCTAAAGGGGCCTGATCCTTCGTTTTTCTTGGATCTCAATGTTGGTAGTGGAGGAAAATGCCTTGAATGGATAAAGCAAGAGCAAAACGGGAGGGTTTAAATGCTGGGAGACACGGAGGGAACTGCCCTGCACCACTCGCCCCGCCACGGAGGGCAAAAAAGACAAAAAAAAGACCCAAGAAACCAAGTTGAAAAAGTATCTGGCTTTTAATTGAAAACGTAGGTCGTACAAACCAGTTCACTGGCAGATACGGGGTGGGGGAAAAAATTAGTTGCACAAATAGCCAAGAAGAGAGGAGAACTCGATCCAGGAGCGCCCGCACAGAGCCGCGACCTGCAGGGTCTCCTTTCCAGAGAACAGCCAAGAAAATCTCCTCCGACACGTTACAAATCCCGAAATTCGGAAGCCACAACCGGAGGCGGTCGCTCCGGCGGCGGCGTTCCGGAAGCGGTGGCCACGGCGGGCAGCTCCGTGTGTTACCGTCACGCTGGTCACAACGCGCCTCTCCGCGGCATTTTCCAGTTACAGGAAACAAAGCGACACCCTAAACTCTTGGTTTGTACCATGGGACAGCGGGATTAGGCGAGAAACCTAGGCAGGAGCTAATTCCCACTGGAATTTTTGAGCTAATAACCTGGAATATGTTGTGTTTTACTGCTTGCTGAATTTGAGGGGGAAGCAAGCGAATTTCTGCCGCCGGGAGGGCAAGGCGGAGTGGAATCAGTGCTGGGCTTAACTGAGATGAAGTTTTAATACCGTGCTTAGCAGCTTGGGTTTTGTCATGGTGTCATTTGCTTCTACGAAATGTGTCAGCAGCGGCTTCAGATTCGTTACCGAGTTCCTAAAACCCCTTCCCGGAGCGTGTCCGAGGCTCCGTGCTCATGGATAATCCACCAGGAAGCAACGGCAGGAGTCTCTGAACGTGCCCGTTGCCTCCTGCTCGTGGGAGGGATCGCGGGCAGAAAGAGCCCCCAAACGCTACCTGCTCTGCAAACCACGGCCTGCCGAGGCTCCGAGCGCCGCCGGGACCTCCCTCTCCAAGGAAAACATGACATTTCCCAGGAAATTTGCCTCGTTTCCTGAGGAAAAGCTCCAACCAAGGGCTAAAGCAGCCCCTGGCTGGGGACCCTGTCAAGCAGCTACAGCTCCGAGGGAGCAGCTGAGATTCCGCAGCAATAAAACCCTGGATTATCCTTTCTGACACATGATTTTCACAGTCAAATCAACACATGTACAAGACACTTAAAAACACCCTGTCATGCAGGTTGTAAACGATTAATTCACAGAAAATCGGGAGAAAAAGAGGACAATCCTTTCTGATCGCAGAAAGTACAGTTCTTCATAACATAATTCTTTGCCACATCAGATTTAGGTTGCCTTCCAGACTTAGATTTTTCTCCCAAAAGATAAGTGAACCACAATAAATGCTGAGGGAGATGGGCAATGAGAAATTAAGCCCAACAGGATTTGAAAATAAAAAACTGAGCTTGTGTTATAGCTTATGACCACACTATTGGCATATTCTGCAGTATGAAGCTAGGAGCAATGTAGTGAGAGCTTCTGAAAACTACAGTGTTTCTGTTGATCACACACATATGAAATAAACTCACAAGGTCATAAATAACCAGTAAACACAAAAACGCTTTTCCTTTGCTGACCACCAAAATCACGTGCCAGGCAAGAAAGAAAAAGGACAAAATGACAGTGCTAGTGTGGAGGGTTCCTGCCCTCGTGCCGTGGGATGCTTCTCCGGCATCACATTCCACATTCGTGGAAGCAGCTTGCACATCACGTCCAGCCTCACTTTTAAGGAAACGGCGACTTTTCCTCCAGGTATTTTCAAGTGAAAAGCAAATCCAGCCAGATCAGGAATAACGGCCGCAATCTGACTGCAGAGGTAGGCTCTCAATGTAGTGTCAGTGCTTTGCGCTTTGCACTTTGCCTAACGACGGCTGCAGGAACATCCATCCCTCAGACATCACCAGAAGGGCAGGATTTTCTAGTTCCTGGCTTATTGTTTCATGGATTGTGCAGTTCTGGTAGGTACCTGGAGCTTCAGTGTTTCTGCTACATGGGTTAAAGTGCTACGGGATGAAAATCTGCTGTTTCTGATGCAAAATGAAAAAGAAGCTGGAGGCAAAGACTAGTCATAAGGAGGAGTCGCTTTGCAGCGTGGGGTGGAGCTACGGAATGTGTTAGTGTCTGGGATCACGCTGATTAGAGGCGTTCAGCAAAGAAAAGAGCTGACTTTTTAGTATTTTAGCAGCAAAACGTTCCCCAGTATGTACATCTTGATTGTTTTATACAACGAACACAACGACCCAACTATTCCCTGTGCAAATTGCACATACATTTGTATATGTTCACACAGTAAACCATAGAAACGCACTGGCTCTGATGGCTACTCGCTGCGCACAGACACACGCGGATCTACTTAGTGGGGGACGAAGGTGGCTCCTCCGTGAGCAGCGTCCTGGTGACACTTACCGTTCTGCCACAGGCCAGGAAGGAGACCCCCAGGGCGATCAGACACAGCCAGGTCTGCAAAAGAGGAAGGGGCCGGAGATCACGAACAGCGCAACACGTTACGGAGACCGTCCCAAGCTCAGCACAGAGCAGATTCTCAAGCAAATCTGGCCTTGAAAGCCTCAGTTTCCCCATCTGCTCTGTGGCAGGACACTTTAGTTACTGTAAAATGCGACCATGTTAATATAATGGCAGCTCCTGGGAAAACAAATCCATTGACTTATCCCACCACCGAGGACGCTCTGCTCAATAGTTACTAATGGCCTCCTATTACTATTAGTAATAGTTACTAATGTGGCCTCCCCTGGAGGCCACGGGAGACCCAGACGTACCAAATAGGCCACGAAGGACAGGTAGACGACGCTGAGAATCGCAGCGCTGATGTACAGAGCCAGGTGGTTGAGGGCCATGACGTAGGCCACCACGAAGTACATGTTGATGCAGCAGACCAAAAGGATCACGCCGCCGCCGCCGATCTTCCAGAACCTGCGGGCAAAGCCGGAGCGCGCGGGGTGAGGCGGAGCGGCCTCCGGATTCCCCCTCTCGCATCCGGATGGTCACGAGGCAGGAGGGAAATGGAATGCGTGCCCGGGAAGCAGCAACACGTCTGCTCCCGCCTGCACAAGGCTCCCTTTGTACTCACAATCCATTGGCGAAATCATTCATGACGCTGGGCAGGCTGGTGAATGTCAGGACAGGGATCAAAGCGAAAGGAAGCTGGAATATCAACAAAATATGGAAGAATGAAAAGTGGAAATTGTTCTGATCGTATCAGCCCAGACAAACCACCAAGGCGTGTTTGTATCCGAGAGCGTTTCCCCACTGCTATTGTAAAGGGAGTTCAAGGAACTTCCCTAGCTGGAAGGAGGGAGCAATTTCAAGCCATGGCTGATCCTTTCCACCTCCTGGCAGGGGATCAAAGGGTCCCAACAACAACTTGCTCTGCCCAGCTGCTCCTGCAGCCCCTGGGGTGAAATATCCAGCGCTACACGGCTTTCTGGGAGGCCCAAGTGCTCACCTGGAGGCTCATGAGGACGTTGAGGAAGTCATTCATGCCAGTCAGGTGCTCCACGTCCTGAAAGATGGCAACGAGCAGCGTGGGGGTGATGGCGATGGAGCGGGTCAGCAGCACGCGGGCGAAACGGGACCACCGCAGGTTCAGGAAGCCCTGCGGAAAAACCGGGGGGTGCTGCATGAAAACAGCACCGAGGCTTCAAGTGCAGCAGGGGGAGAGGGGTTGAGGGAAGGATTAAAAGCTGATTTGCTTGAAAAAGGCCTAAAGGAGCTTGCTGGAACCTCCAGTAGGAGCTGAGTGCCCAAGGCAGGGGCTATAACACATAGTATCTTTAAAGGCTTGGGAACAGAGGGGAGCAGATGCAGAGCCACAGGAAGCTGTTACCTCCATGACAAACTGCCCGGAATATGTCCCTGTCATCGTTGAGCTCTGGCCTGCAGCGAGGATCCCGATTGCCCAGATATAGAGAGCGGCGGGGCCGAAGTAACATCCCAGAACAACGCCCTGGAAAAGAGAATTTCCGGCTCACGTCGGTCCAATCCCACATCCGAGAGCTCGGGCACAAGAGCGGGCAGGTTCCCTCATGGCCAGCTCTTCCAACCAGCTTATTCACGGACACGGAGTTGAAAGAGAAGGAATGACCCCTTCGGAGGGAGGGAGGAGCATTCCCCATGTCTGCAGACGATGGGGATCTCACTCTTAGGAAGATCCAGGAGGGAAGCAAGGACAAACTTCATAATGGCCAAGCTAATCACGCAGCGGAATAGGTAGCCAGGGAATCCCTGAGGACACATTAGATGTAGTGAGATTAGCAAAGGGATAATTTGGGCTGGGCAAAGGGATCCCGAAGGATCTCAAGGAGCTCCTGAAGGCTCCTCCAGCTCTATCTCTGCTTTCCCCCTACGAGTCCCGACCTTCAGCAGTCCCTGTTTACCCCAAAGGACAGAGTTGTCACCGTTCAGGATGCAGAGCTGCCCGAGCCGGTCACTCACCCCCTTGTAGATATCCACTTCCAGCGTCCGGTTGTCGCTCGGGAACAGCGAGGAATGGGGGCTGCTGGCGTTGACACACACGGCACTCTGCAACGACACGCAGCGCCGCGAGGCTCGACTCGCTCAGCCCCAGCGAGCAAACCGAGCACTGCAAGCAAAACCAGCAAGTGCTGCAGGCCCCAAGGCACCGGATTCCTCTTCGGGCTGCTTTAAGTGGGAAGAGTCAAGACCCTTTCCCTATTTCCTCCTTTCCAAAGAGGATACATTTTCCCCTTGACGTCTGATGAGTCTCAGATCTGTGCTGGTCAGCTGAGACAGTGCCCCATGATCAAGTGTCAGCCCAAACCCACATCCCAAAGAGCGACGTCGCAGCTCCACGCAGCAACTCACCACGTCCTCATTGGTCTTGTCAAAGAAAGCCTCAGCAAAGACGGACACAACGAAGATGTTAATGATGAAGGAGACGAAGAGAGCTATGCAGGACTCGATGAAGAAATATTTATTGGCTTCTTGCACTTCCCTCTTGTTTGAACGATTCACCTGCCGGGACTGGAAAGGAGAGGGTCACAGTAGCAGGTTTGAGAAATGGGAATTACTGTATTATTTACGGCTGCAAATATTGACAGTGGGACATGGGACACAGAGAAAAACCTCATCTGAAGAACAAGCAATGCCCTGGAGCCTGAAACACAGCTGATTTCATTAGCAGGCCCATGCTAGAAACAAGGAACACGTGTCCCAAGGGACTCACAACTAACCCTGTGCCAGCGACTCAAGTGGCCTTTTCTTCATGTCCCAGTGAAGTAAATGCTTAAAGGAGGCTCCAAAATGCCCATGGCTGGGGCTGCTCGAGCCTTGCAGACACCGTGAGCCCAGTGCAGAACCCAGTGCACATTTTTTGTGTGAATTTAAGCAGCTGCTTACCTTGACGAGCGCGGAGTGCAGGTACATGTTGTGGGGCATGATAACAGCGCCCACGATGCCCACGGCCTGCTCCAGCTGCGCCGTGCCGCAGTTCTGGCAGTACGGGACGAAGAGCCCCTTCAGCAGGCTCCCCTGGTCTGGTTTTACTGTAACATACTGGACACAGAGACAAAATTACCCATTTCAGCCTGACATGCAGCACACAGCAGCTCCGAGCGCCCGTTTGAAGATGCCCAAGAGCCAAAACGTGGCCACTTTGGAAACAACAAGACCACAGTGGGGCACTTGCCCCTTGTTTAATGAAACAGGGGTTGGTTCAGTGCAGAGCAGGCACAGTTGGTGCCCGTGTCCAGCCTCGAGAGGTGACACTCAGCACCAGTGTGTCATTCAGAAAGCCACAAATCATTCAGAAAGCCACAAGTCAGAACCCTGGCCCTCATTTCAGTCACAAGGGGCTGGCTCAGTGGGTTCGTGCTGTCCACAAAATGAAATTGTCCCCAAACAGCTCTGGGGGGAACCAGAGAGATCCAGTGACGGTACCTCGTATCCAAACGTAATAGCCATGATGGTGATCAGGAAGCCAAAGAACGCTTCCAGCTTTCGCAAGCCTGCAAAAAGAAAAACGTCCTCAGCAACCTCCAGGCAAAGCTGCACCTCTGATATTCTTGTCAAAAATGGAAGGAAAAAGGAGAAATTACCATATTTGTCCAGGAAGAGAAACACGAATGTGTCGGCAATGGTGATGAGCACGCCACCCCACAGCGGGATCCTGGGGGGACACCGGAGCAGGCATTAACTTCCAGGACACTTTGACCTCCCCTTCTAGGCACACGAAGGCCCCAATCTCCTCCTAATGAGCGTTTGTTTGGGAATGGGACCGCATTGTTCAAGGGTTTGTTTGCAGTCTGACAAGACGTTTGTCTACATGGGGCAAGGGACCATAGGTTTATTTTCTCTACAAACAGCTCTGATAAGGTTTTTCTCCCTGAAACTAGAAAGCAAGTCACATGCCCACACTGAGAGTGACAGCAGGGACTTTAGTTTAGTAACTGGTGGGGACAAAACTCTACCTTCCCGCTGGGTTTTCCTTTCCAAGCTTCCTGCTCAAAGAGAATATCTTTCTGGCAGCCTTTACTGGGAATATAAGATTTGCCAGGAAGGCTGCAGTCTGATTTTGGTGCATCCTGAAGCATAACCCAGCCACCCACAGTTCCCTCTTAGCAAAATAAAGGCACCAAAGGCCGAGTGATTCAGGACGAATACGGCTTGGCTTAGATGAATCACCCTCCACAAAGTGCTTATTTCATAAATTTATAGGAAATAAATGAACATATTTGGTGCCCACAGTGTCACTTTCTTAATCCTAAAATATACCAGTTTCCTGCTTGCCTCTGACGACAAATCCAACTTACTTCCCCATAGACAAGAGGTTCAGGGCAATTGCTGAGCCAATGACTTCTTGCATGTCGGATCCGATGATAGCGAGCTCGACCATCAGCCACAGGATGATCCGAGGGACCTAGAGGTACAAAAACCCCAAGACCACTAAGAAAGAGGGGAAAACTCCTCTCCCTGTAATCTCCTACAGAAGGATGTGATTGTGGATGATTACACACTGAGGAATGGTCTCTTTTGCCGTTGCGACATCAAATTAGTGGAAAATGGTTGAAAATTGCCATTTTATGGCTGTTCCAGGGCAGAAATACGGGTTACCTGCTAGATTTCCCCCACCTGGGCCACGGATCCCTCCCCACTCCCAGGGCCTTCCAATGCTGCCCGCTCCGTGGGGGAGCACAGGGGCTGTGACCGGTGTCCGGGGAGTCCCCGCGCGGGTGTCACCCACCTTGGGGTACTGCCGGTGACAGACTTCGGCTAAAATCTCTTTCATTTTTATGTACGTATGTATGTATTTATTTATTTATTCTGGTTCACCTTCCCCATTCTCATCTTTCTTAACTTTTCTCTTCTCTGCTGACAGTTGCCTGTTCGGGCCGCCAGCCGCTGCAGCAGCAGCCCGATGAGCGTGGCCAGCAGCAGCACCCACAGCAGCTGAGGGAGACGGGGAGACAGCAGTGGGTGCCCTGGGGACACACGCAGGGTCCCCCAGGGCACACGAGAGTCACGCTCGGTCTTGTCACAGAGCAGCCACGACGGGGCCTTTGGTGCCCTCAAGCACAGGGCAGCACTAGGAGTAGGAGGGCTGCACTTGGGGTGTTTTGTCTGCAAGCTTAGAATCATAGAATCATAGAATGCTTAGGGTTGGAAGGGACCTCTAGGGATCATCCAGTCCAACCCCTGCACACGCAGGGTCACCTAGAGCACGTGGCACAGGGCTGCGTCCAAGCGGGTTT
>NW_010581411.1:0-17312 GCF_000705375.1 Tinamus guttatus
TCTCTTATGTAGTTTTCTGGGAACAGTCTTGGTAAAAATGCTCATATCATATGTTGCCAATGGATTATTATAGAAAATATTTACAGAAATGTGAGGGACTTTTCTGTCCCAAATATTCTGCATCTTAAATTGATAAACCTTGGAATATGTTATTTAGCAGTGTTTAGCAATATTATGCAAAGTAATATAGATGCTTTGCATCTTATATTAAATTACTGATGGTTATATATTTGATTCTGGACTAAACAACTGTTAGTGATGTATGTCTGTGTCAGTAGGAAAAGAGTATTTGCAAGAGTATTTGACTGTCTACAAATTGTCCTTTATTTACCCAGTTATTGTCAAAACAAGTGCAAAGTAGCTAGAGTCTTTTGCTTCATTTCATTTATGTACTTTATATTAAATGCTCCTCTGTTAGTCTTCGGTTGGGGATATGTTATTCTGGATTTCCAGTGGATCTCCCTCCACTGGTAAGGCACATTCCTATTTTGTAACGAATCTTGAGACCCAGCATAAGCTCCCTTTATTCTAGTGTAATAAAGACTGACTATAGGTATGAGTGACATACAAGGAGAACCCAAATTATTTCTTTCAAAGATAAAAATATTTTTTGATCATTTAAATTATCTAATGGGATGACTTTTCAATTTGAACTTTTAACTTTAAATTGTAAGAAAAGCATCAAGCACTCGTAATGCTTATTCTTAAAAAGCTGGGATTTATAGTGAATAGTCATAAAACAAGCTTGACCAGGAAGGTGAAGAAATGATGTTTATGACAGAGTTAGTTTAGGTAATGATTTTTTTTTTTTTTTTTTTTTTGGTGGGGGGGGGGGGGGGGGGGGAATACGCAGTGAAATCCCCACATGTAACCACATGTAATGTGATCTGGTCTTCTTTAGAGGTCAAGAATACTAATTTGGGAGAGAAGAATTGCCAGTGTCCTATCTTTCAGGAGGAATTTCAATGTTAGCGTTAGGCTAAGGAAAAAATATGTAAAATATTTAATAGTCAAATTGGACATTGGTCTGTCATAAACTGAATACATTTAAGAACGTCTGCAAAATCTCAGTAGTTTACTCTTTTGTGTTTGCTAGGGAACTATAATATATCTTTTTAATATGTGTCTGTGCTCAGCATGAAAATGCTCTGCATGACTTTTGTTCATGCAGTGGGTGCATGGGAAATCCTCTGGCATAATATGTGGAACATCGTGACCTCTGGTAATACTCATGGCTAGCAAGACAGTCTTGCATTTTAAAAGGGAATTAAACTTCCTATGCTTTTTGTCTTTCTAACAGTGATCTCAAACTGTTAATAATATACAATACACCTTGCTCATTGAGGTCCTTTGAATATTAAAGAATTTCCTCTAATCAGGTTGAGAAATAAAATAAAAAAATAAATGCCTGGATAAGCAGTCTCTTGGCATCTTAGTCACAAGGCATCTTATTTGAATAGTATATATTAAACTGTTATTTTAATCTGCAGCAAGTCATTAAAAACAAAGTCATAGGTTCACCATCCATTCTGAATGTATTAGCTGTTCCTTTCTATTTTAAAAGTATTTCCAGATTTCCATTCTGTATATTCCATATTAAAATTCCCAGATCAAGAGAAACAACTCTAACTAGGGTGAATTAAACAGAGTCAGAGTTGCTCTTACTAGCTCAGGTCAGACCTGCAACTCAGCAATTTTATGCCTCTTTTACTAAGGCAGTGCACTCTGGAGAGGCACAGGGATAAATCTTTGTGATTTGATATTCTTACTCTCTTCTCCTTCAATAATTTTAATCACCCATGCTCACTTAATATACAGCATACATATCATCTAAAAAAATAGATCTGTGTCAAAACAAAGCATAGACTATAGTCACAAAGTTGAGGGTGTTTTTTATGCTTTGGAATAATCTAAGAAACACAAAAACCACTTATATGCTAGGGATGGGATTAACTTTATCCATCTAGCCATCTGATCTAAGATAGCTTTCTCTTTATAGTCACAGCACTATATAACAGAGCAATCGCATGAATCCTAAAAGGTGATCCAGCTGACCTAGTGTAGTTTTCTATCTTAGAATTAGATGAATTGGTCTCTGAAGCTGACTACTTCTTTCCACTGCTTATGAAAGGAGTCCAAAATGACCAACTTAGAGCTAGAAATCATATTTTGGAGCTTAGAGAAAGTAGGTTAAATCTTAATTTAAGTTTTCACAAATCTTGCTTTACGGTTCAATTTGTAGTTAGAAGTTTTCTCTAACCTGTTTTAAATCTCTATCCCAAGCATTAATGCAAATGGAAGGAAGGTGCTCAATTCCTGGCTGTAGTATAGGTTGACCACAGTTTGGAGGATAAAATGGTTTATTCATTAAGTACTTTTCTTCTATGCAGTAAATGAGCTGGACGGTAATTAGAAAGAGACATTCATTGTCATTTGCTATTAATTAATAGTCAGAGCAGTTATCCTGAAGTTAACATTAACATTATGAGATGCAAATGATAATCTTTTGTGAAGACATATTCAAATTACCTGATTGTAGTACACTTTTAACACTTTCAAATACTGAGTGTAATTGCTGTCTTGAAATCAATCAAGAGAACAAAAGATTATTTCTCTGTCAACTGCATAGTAGCAAATATGTATCAGAAACATTTTAATATTTCCTTGGTTTGAGGTACTGCTGACTTGGGAGAAAATTATGCCCCTTTCAATTAAGTCTTCAGCAGAAAATAATACTTTGTTAACAATAAACAAAGTCATACTGCACTGTAGAATTTAGCTTTGCATGAAGGTTAGAACATCTGTAATTAGTTTTTACGGTAAAATACTCTACCTGAATAACTGTGAACAGCAATATAATACATTCTATTTCCTTCTGCTACAGCAACCTTAGAGGAGCGATCTTTATGAAGCCATATATGTTCATTTCTCAGTCCAGACACTGAAAGGGCTGCACTGAGCTTTAATGGATACTTCTTCGTTTGATGATTGAATGTTACTAAAACAGTCACTATCTCAGTTGTGGTCTATTTGTAGATAGTAATTCAAATAATTAGCAAAACACAAGTGACTCATATTTACATTTCTGTTATTGTCCCTCTACACATAAATATAATTACTAGCTTGTCCATAGTAAATGCAGGGAAGTTCCTCTTATTACAAGGAAATATATATGTAAGGTAAATGTATCTGCAAATATGTAAACTGGAGCTATTTACAACATATTTTTCAAAACTTGCTTTTTTTTTACATTTTACTAGTAGTAGATGTCATTTCTATGCATAACTTTCCAAAACATCTTTTGCTCTCAGAACTTTGTATAAATTTAAAACTGTTGTTCAAATTCAAAGCACACAGGCTATGCTATAAGTCTTCATTGTAGATTGGTTAGATTCACTTAGACTTTCTGGAAATATCAGCACTCATAATGGTTTCCTTACAGCCACCCCTAAATCTTTCTGTTTTTTTCAGTATTCACAGAAAAACCCCTACCTGAATCTGAGAAAATCTTTCCATTTTTGTACAGTAAGTTACATCTGTTACATTTTTTTTTTTGTAAAATTTTGTCTCTTTTCCCACAGTCTTCTTTTAAGCTTAGAAGGTAACCATTTATCTTTCAAGTTTCACTGCGTGATTCTATAGCCCTCCTTCAGCAATCTTCTGTGCAACTTCTAGCACAACACCCCCAGGACTATTTTTTTTTTTTTTCATTTTTGCAGGGCCAGACTCTTCTCCGCAGTGGCTGGTGACAGGACAAGAGGCAATGGGTGCAAGTTGAAACACAGGACGTTCCACCTCCATATGAGGAAGAACTTGCTTACTGACAGGGTGACAGAGCCCTGGAACAGGCTGCCCAGAGAGGTTGTAGAGCAGAGATCTCCTTTTCTGGAAGTCTGCAAAATCCACCTGGACACCACCTTGTGCCATGTGCTCTATGTGTCCCTGCTTAAGCAGGGGGGTTGAACTGGATGATTTCTAGAGGTCCCTTCTGACATTAACCATTCTCTGAATCTGTGAAAATCTATGCTGTGTATTAGATGCCTTTTTTTTTTTTTTTTAAACACACAGTAAGCTCCAATTCAGTCCCCCATTCAGTTGCTCACAGTGCATGTGATTCCAGGTAAGCTAAGTGTCTAATTCCCATTGTAGTTAATGCAGTTTACAGAGCAAGTCATCTGAGCAAAGTCTGGAATGTTTTAAGCTGCCTAAACATAGGTATGCAGTGCAAGAGTGCAAGAGTGATAAAGAAAGGTCACCTCTGCCTGACGACAGCCAAAAGCCAGTGTTTAGTCTGTGTAAAAAGCAACCTTTTAAACTGAAGGCAAGTTGGAGATGCACATAACTAGACTATAGCAAGCTGATACAGGATGGAACTGATACAGTTATAGATTTAAGTTACAGATTCTGGTAATGATGGTGGGTTTCACATGTAGGCAGGAAGAAAGTAAATATATTTTTCTTGTAAGCTATTTCCTTTTAAATTGGGGCTGATTATATGTTTGAAAGGCTGCTCAGAGGTTTGAAATAGGAGTCATGCCAGTGGACATCGAAATACATTATGGATGGACATGATAGCACTTTCAAAGTGAATCCACATGATTGCACTCAAGAATGTGTAATCAAACATAAGAACACTCATTTGCACATCAGTCTCTGTACTTCTATTAATTAAAGCTCTTTCAAAAATGTTTGCACAGAGAAAAATCTGTCTTTTAAATGTTTGCAACAAGCAAACAAACAAACAGAAACTGAATTACTGAATTAGACAAGCAGCTTTGCAAGCAAAGTTTACCAAATCACAGAATCACAAAATTGCTAGAGATCAAAAGACTTCTGGAGATCACCTTGTCCAATTCTCCTGATCAGAGGTCTGCTAGAGAAGATTGCCCAGGACTGTATCCAGTCAGAATTTAAATATCTCCAAAAATGGGGACTTCACAATCCCTCCTATGCTACCACAGGATACTACAGAGAAGAACCTAGTTCTGTCTTCTTTACATCCTCCCATCAAGTAATTTATACATATTGATAAGATCCTCTTATCAATATCCTTATGAATAGTAGAACAGTAAGTAAAATGACAATTTTTTTTTTTTTTTGGAAACATGAAAGTTGGGAGAAATCTCAGATCCCAGAGACCACAGAGCATGTCTGGAGAAAATCCACCTTCCCTTGGTAGAGAAGGATCAGGATAGAGATCATTTCAGCAAACTGGACATCTGTAAGTCTGCAGGTCCTGATGAGAAGTATCCATCAGGATTGAGGGAGCTGGTGGACAATATTGCTAGGCCACTCTCAGTTATCTTCGAAAAGTCATAGAGAACAGGAGAGGGGTCTGAGGACTGGAAGAAGGCTAATGTTACTCCAACTTTCAAACATGGCAATAAAGAAGACTCAAGAAGATACAGGCCAGTCAGTCCCATCTCCATTCCTAGAAAACTGATGGAAAAGGTCATCCTGGATGTGGATCCTCATCTCTAAGCATGTGGAGATCAGGAGTAGGCAGCATGAATTCACTGAGGGGAATGTTTAACAAGCCTGACACGCATCTATGATGGGATGACTAGGTGGGTAGATGAGGGGAGAGGAGCTATGTTGTCTACCTCGACTTCAGCAAGGCTCTTGTCTCCCATAATATCTTCATAGGCAAGTTCAGGAAGTGTGGGTTAGAGGAGTGGACGATGACGTAGACTGAGACCTGGCAGAATGGCAGAGCTCAGAGATAGTCTGGTTGGAGGTGTGTAGTTAGTGGTGTCCCACAAGGGTGAAATACTGGGACCAGACTTGTTCAGCTTCTTTATCGATGACCTGGAGAAATGGACAAAGCGCACCCTCAGTAAGTTTGTTGATGATATAAAGCTGGAAGGAGTGGCTGATACACCAGAGGGCACAGCTTGACAGGCTGGAGAGATGGATGGAGAGGAACCTCATGAAGTTCAACAGAAGCAAGTGCAGAATTCTGCATATAGTGAGGAATAAGTTCATTCACTAGTAGGGCCTCGGGTCTGACCTGCTGGAGAATAGCTCCACAAACAGGACCCTGGAAACAAGAAATTGATCAAGAGCCAGCAATGCATCTTTGTAGCCAAGAGGACAAATTATATTCTGGGATGTGCTAGGAAGAAGGTTGCCAACAAGTTTAAGTCCTGTCTTCAGGTCTGGGCTCCCCAGTACAAGAGAGATATGGAATGAGTCCAGGGAAGATTATCACAGCATCTCTAGTATGAGAAAAGACTGAGAGAGCCAAATCTGTTCAATCTGCAGAAAAGAAGGCTGGGAGGGAATCTTGTCAATGTGTCTAAGTATCTGAAGGGATGTTGCAAACAGGATGGGCCAAACTCTTCTCAGTGATGCTCAGCAGGGAGACCAAGGATGAAAGATAATTGGCACAAGTGGAAGCACAGTAAATTCCATCTAAACATGACAAAAAACGTATTTACTGTGAGAGAGTACTGTAGCAGGTTAACCATAAGGCTTGGGGGATCTCTTTCCTCAGAGAATAAGATCCGGACATGATCCTTGAGAATATACTCTAGGAGACCCTTCTTGAGCAGGGGTGGTCTAGATGATCTCCAGAGGTCTCTTCCAACCTTAACCATTCTGTAATTCTGTGACAAGAAAAAAACAACTAAAATTCTTCGTTTCCTAGAAAAATATCAGAGGGGTTTATAATAAATAAATAAATAATGACTAAAATATCATATAAGATTAATTAAAAAGAGGAAAAAAAGAAAATCTTGTACTGGTAAATCTTGTAGTTTGAACATTACTCACATCAGATGTCAATAACACTGGGAGATGGCTCATCATTGTGACTGGGAGGCTGATGTGTTGATTTCAGTGCTATGCAGACAGAATCTTATGGTAGATATGCATATAAACACACACATGCAAATGTATGCACATGTATACGTACATGTATTATACTTAAATAATTCCTTAGGTTTCATGGTAAGGCTAGGAGCTTCTATCATTGTATAAAAATATTCTATCAATATTTGCAGAGAATTACCAGAATTTATCTAAAAAATTCTACTGCCAGTGATAAAAATAAACTTAATATTGATACTTTCAGAAAAGGTTCTACTTAGCTATTTCTTTGTTCCCTTATTTCCCTAAAATAAATAAATAAACTATTATTACTAACTTAAATGTTTACATTACATTTTTAGCCAGAATCTCAGAGTTATTTTATATACTTATATTGTTAACTGAATCAAAATTCATGAACTCTACACAACACACATTATATTTTTGCACTCTTCATAAGAATAATCTAATTGTTCTCTCATTCCAATGACTAAAAGAAATACAACACATTGTCTAGAATCCAAGCAAGTATGCATCACATTTTTAGCCATATTATCTGCTTTAGTAACTATTGTCATTCTGCTAAGTTTTTCACTAAGCTGTTGTCAGCTGCTGAGAAATGAGGATTAAGCTGTCCAAACTACAGTGTTACGGGAAAGAAAAGAAAAACAATTAAAGCTGTCTTCTATTAAACCTACCATGTAGTCTTTAACTTGCAAAAAGGCAAATATTAGCTTTTCCCTTGATCTCTAACATCTACCTCTTCCCAGTGGAAGACACATTACATAAGGCTTCCTCTACCTCTTCTAATGCCAGTTAATCTGGAAGGTTTCATTTCCTTACCACAATCCTTTGGAGGCTTTTTATGTGTACAAACTTTATTGATTATTAGTTTTCTGACAAACCTTTGCAGAATCCAGTGTTCTTAGGAAAACTTCTGATTATGGAGGTTATGTGTTTATGTGAGTTTAGTCTTCCATTTTAAAGAGAAAATAAACATTTTTACCATTGTAATTTCACCAAATAATTGCTACCAAAAAATTCTAGGTATTATCATCAAAGTATTGATTTTTAAGTGAACAGATACTACCATAACATTTGGAGATGACAGTCTGTACTGGGAGACTGATCATTAAAAGTCCTGAGCAATACTCCTGCAATGATATGCACACCACCATTTCTCACTTAATCAATACAATTTATCATTTTAGACACTGATTCAGCAAAGTTATGCTTTAGGGCATATAAACAGACCCGTTAGCTTCAATAGCTGTAGACTATGAAATTGTTCAGTGCAAAACAGTTAATAATGATACCAGCATGCAAATCTGATTTCCACAAAGGAGGATCCAAGGAGACAATGTAGCATTCAGGATACAATAAAAGGATTTAATTCCAGTTCTGGATAAAGCAGGTGGTTGATCAAGATTCTTTTAGTTGCACCACAGTGCTTAAACTGGTCCTGCTCATTCCATACCTGACTACATAGTATGCGCTTTGTTTTCTGTTCCTGTTTTGGCCTTGGATCCTGTTCCTTGTTGTATATCCAGTTTCTGATATTCATGCAGCATCGGATCTGATCTTGGTTTGCGTTTCTTTTTTTCATGATTAATATGACATAGCTCTTCCTTGAAATGACTCTTCCTTCTTATGTTTCCAAAAGGAGTGAGTTAAGACGCTGATTCAGGTACAAACATGAATGCTTTTTTAATGGTAATATACAAGAGAATAGTCAGAATACAGATTTTTTTGTTTAAATACCATCATTCTCTACTATCTTGGATATCCTTACTTTTTTACAGGTAGGTAACTGAGGCACATAATTTTGGTATGTGCAGTCCTGTTAACATCTGCGAGAGCTCTTAAGGTATGAGTTCTTTGTGAGAAGCACTAAGTAAATCTTTGAGCACATTACAGGTTGTTTTTGAAGCATCTCATCTGGCATGGTTCAGCGAGACATGGCAAGTGCTTGGCCCTTGCAATGCTTCTTAGTCATCTTCTGAATGATCTGCGCTCCTGATCACCTTCTAGGATTTTCCTGAGGTCATCAACACATGCAGCCAAAGCCCGCACAATCATCTTACGCATAAATGACTTGCACAGACTCATAGAATGGTTGAGGTTGGAAGGCACCTCTAGAGATCATCTAGTCCAACCCCCGTACTCCAGCAGGGACACCCAGAGCATGTGGCACAGGGTGTCATCCAGGCGGGTTTTGAAGATCTCCAGAGAAGGAGACTCCACAGCCTCTCCGGGCAGCCTGTTCCAGGGCTCTGTCACCCTCACAGGAAAGAAGTTCTTCCTCAGATGGAGATGGAACTTCCTATGTTTTAATTTATAGCCATTACCTCTTGTCCTATCATTGGCCACCAGTGAGAAGAGTTTCCATAAATGACACACACTGACACTGTCAAAACATCACTAATACAAATAGGATGTACAATTGTCTCTATTTCTAGGCACTGTTTGCCACCATATCAGTCTGCAAAGCTAACAGTGAGAGCCAACAGAAGCAGCAGTTTGCATAGTACTTTGAGTGGAAAGATGCACAGCAGGGGCAAGGAACTCTGATGAGGACAGTGTACATGTGCTCAGAAATGGTGATGATGTGTCTCTAACAACCCCTGGAGCAACTACTCCTGCAATGTCAGAGCTCCATTGTGTGGATGAAGCTCTGCAAGTCTCAGGCTACAAGGAATGCATGGGGCCTTTTGCTAAGGTTTGGTCCAGGACAGAAGACCTTGTCTACGGGAATCTGCAGATATTGAGGAATTGTACAGTCAAATGAAGTTGCTGAGGGAGAAGGTTAGCAGTGCTCAGTATCAGGAAGGATAAAAAAAGAGATTGACAGGATCTTCTCCAAGGTCTCAGAGGATTTAAGAGCATGAACTCTCAGCCATTTTGAAAGACAGGTAGAGAGTCTAAGCTTGTGGGTTTGGAAAATGGAGAATCTCATGATGGTGAAGCCTCAAAGATTGTGATTTTTTTCTCCAGAAGGATGACTCCTACTCCACCTGCAAATCTGCAACTACAGAAGGTGGTCAGTGTCCTGGTAGGAAATAAGGGGGAGTGGGGGGTGGAGCTGTGCCCATTGAAGTATCTGAGCCAGCTGAGTGTGAGGAAGCACCAAGAAGAATTGGTAAGCAGTAGTATTGGGAGACTCCCTGTTGCAGAGGCAGACGATCTTTTCTGACAGTCCAACCAGTTATCTAGAAACTTTCACTGCTGGCTGGGGACTCAGATGCAGGATGTTGCAAATAATCTGCTAAGGCTTGTCTAGGCCTCAGAAGGTTATTACATCCTGCTGCTCTTCCTTGTGGGTACCAAGGATACTACCAGAGAGACCAGAGCATTCAGGCAGGTCCTTCCTTGATTTCCTGTTCATCAAGGTGGACTGTTCCTGAGCTTGAAGGAAGTGATCACACAGCTTTCTTGGGACCTTATTCTCTTGGGAACCATGATTTCCTTCTTAGCAAATGCATGAATAGGCCAAAGTCTACTCTCCTGAAGCTCAGGGCTGTGATCCAACTTTATGCTGTGCTCCCTCCTTTCGGGACCCTGAACTCTCCACCAGGGTCGTCACATCCCCAACCAGTTCTTCCTTGTTTGTAAGTATGAGGTCCAGCAGAGTATCTCCCTTTACCAGCTCCTCAATGACCCATGTCAGAAACTTATCAGTGCACTCTAAAAACATCCTAGATCATTTGTGTTCTGATGTGTTGCCCTCCCAGCAGATACCAGGATGGTTAAAGTGCCTCAGAAGGACCAGGGCCTGCTAACATGAAATTTCTTCCAATTGTTTGAAGGCTTTATCTACTTCCTTTTCCTGATCTTGTGATCTGTGGCAGACACCCACAGCAATGTCTTCCATTTAAAGTCTAAACCTGACCCATGTTCTTCCATCTAGCTTATCATCATAATAGGCAAATCTCCATGCATACCTGCTGCTCTTTCATTTACAGGGCATTTTCCTCTTCCTGTCTTCCTAGCTTATCTCTCTTAAAAAGTCTGTATTCATTCATGACAGTACTCTGGTTGTGTGAGTTATCTCACACATCTCCAACTAGATTGTACCCATATAAATGCACACAGACTCGACTTTTTCCTGTTTGTTCTCAATGCTGCACACATTAGTGTACAAGTGCTTCAGAGAGGCACGCAGCATGTTGAATTCCTAGAAATGGCAGGAGAACTTTCTCCATAATGTGCTCTTATGGGCACTCCCTTAGCTATGTGCATATATTTAATTCCACTTCAGCACTGTTTTGTTTTTTGAAAGAAATCACTTCTGTTTACATAATCCAAGACCCTTTTGCTTGCCAAGTTCATTCTTATTTGGCCACTTCTTTTCCTCCTCTACTGTTCCTAATTTAAAGCTCTTCTTATCAGATTGTCAGCCTGTTGGCAAAGATACTTTTGTCCAACTAGTGAGGTGTCTCACATCTCTACCAATTTTTTGGTCCTTGAAATGAGTCCCATGCTCATAAAATCCGCTAACCTGTTGTTAACAGCAGCTGTAAAGAAATTGTTAATCTGCAGGATCTTTTGAGCTCTTCTCAGGCCCTTCCCTTTCATTGGCAGGATCAAGGAGAATAGCAAGGACCCCCATTCCCTTGACCATAATCTCTAGAGCCATGTAGTCACGCTAATGCCATCCAGGTCTTCCATGGCAGTACTGTTGATTCTTACATGAAGATCAGCAGGATTAATAGTTTGGACGAGCCTTGGCAGCCTTTCCGTAACACTCTGAATGCAAATTCCTGCCAGGCAGCAAGCTTCACTCAAAAGCAAGTCAGGTCAGCGACTGGAGCCTCTGTCCCTTGTATCACAGAGTATCCTGCTGTACCACCCACAGATTCCTCCTAGTGCACCTCTGAGGATGAGGCCCAGACAGCCCAGATAGTCCCTTGGTGAGTGTTTCCAGCTCTATCACAGGCACTGAACCTATTTGGAAACTGAGAGTGTTTTTGGACCAGTAGCCATCCTCCAGATGCCAGAAGCCACCAGTTTTTGTTTTTCATTTTTCTGGGTTCCTATATTCAGATGTGATAGGCACTGACTCTGCTACAGTTGTAGGTTCAGGCTTCTGAAGCTGCAAAGTTTCAGAGGAGGTCAGATCCATCTCTTTCTCATCATGTCCTACAGACCTGCCCCTGTAACTCCTTGAGTGAGCAGCACAGCTCCTCAACCACTGCGTGACTCCTGCAGGCAGAAAGACTATATCAGCCTCACTCTCAGCAAGAAGCTCCAGGCACTTACTGCAGTCCAGGATTTACAGTTTTTTCTTCTGAATGTATATCTGAGTTGAAGCCTCAAATATTGTAGTGACAGTTGCTCCAATACCTGCCAGGGACCTTGTCCTGGGACATGTTACTACCATAGCTCAGGTTTATGCTGATATGAGCAATGTTACTGGGCCTTTCGTTATGTCCTCCTGCAAAAACTGCTGCACAAATGACTGCATCTGTTGGTTGTGCTCTGCAATACCTCTACAATCACAACTGACTTTAGAGAACAGACTTTCTTGGCAGTATTATCACTTATAATGTGAAGTACTGTATGTCTCCATATATTTTAATGACATTACAAACTCCAGGAGTAAAATCTGCCCTTCCTACCTTTGTCACGGATCCTTGCATCTTCACAGTATGAAACTACTAAAAAATCTGAAAAGGAAAGGAAAGGTACAACAATACGAAATCCATGTTATTCTTTCTTATGGTTATCATACTGTGACATCTCTATCTAAAGGATTTCTGATGCTTTCTTTTTTCTAATCTGAAATGCTAGTTGCTGCCTTTCCATGCTCTAGACATTGAGGTGAAAGATAAAGTGAAAAATTCAAGTGGTGGCTTAAACCAAAAAGAAAGACTGTGTTTCTTAGCTTGTTAAAAACAAACAAAAAATCCCTGCAAGTCAAAGACTGTATAAGAATAATAAAATTAATTTTCATAATCCTAAGACTGAACATTCCCAAGAACTAGTAAGGTTTAAGGTCTTTTCCTGAAGAAATGGGTGGAAAACTTTCACTAACAAGAAAATTATTGAGTGCTAACAGTTTTACATGTGGAATATACACCACACACAGAGAAAGGAAAAAAATCCTGTGCAGGTAACCCCTGTGCCTTGCAAGGTGAGCATAGGAAACAGTGATGGTGGGAATAGGGGACAACACAGGAAAATTTTGGTGGGATCTCCAGTTTTACATCTCCAGTCTAAGAGGAATAGGGTTATGAGGTTTTAGAAAATATGTATAATTATATATATTATCTTACACACTGCGTATTCTTGGTATGACTGAAAACCATACATCACTTTTCCATCACAGGTAATATTCACACTACCACTGCCCCACTCAGTACTTAATAATTTAAATTTCTGTTAAATCTGCTCTGAATTACTTAAAATTTAGTCTTCCTTGGTATTTGGGCTCAAATTTTGCTTAGTTTAATGTAGGCATCATATGAATTAAATGCTTGTTCGTATAAGTTAATAAAATTGCAAATGGTATTGCATTAAATTCTAAATAAATCTTGCTTCGGTAGCCTGCATTCTATCCTTGTGTTCAAGGAGCATGTAGTTCCTCCCAGGTCTTTCTTCATATAACACACTGATTAATAAGTTTGTGCTATCTATCTACCTCTTTGGTTTCATTTATCTGTTATCTATCCTGAGATGACCTTTTCGACATACTGATATGGGTAGTACTGTAATTTCTGTGGCACTGTCAATTCCTCTTGTTGCTCCATCAAGCAGTCAAGGACTTGCCTAGTAAAAATGTTGCAGATAGCAGTAGTCGTGATAAAATCTACCGATGTTTTGTCTGTGCTGAGAGCCTGATTAGTATTTTCACAGGGCTAACACCAAAGAACAACTATCTTGACGTTCTGTGATTAAGAAATAACTGTAGATGTTTTACAAATAGGTAACAATGTTGCCAAGAGATGTAATTAAAACCTCATGATCATGAGACACCAAAATATTGCTATTGTTTGTATTCTGAAATATGAACCTTAATATTACACTTTGGATTACACTTTGGTCAGCAAATACAACTTGCATGTGTGCTCTTAGAACAAACAAACAAAAAGCAAACCCAGGAGTTTTATTATACAGATTCTTTTTTAAGGAAATAAAAAAAAATGCAGTGTTATTATGTGACTGTGTAAATATATCCAAAAAGATGCATTATAATATTTAAAACAGTTTTACCAGCTGTTAGACATAGGATTAAATTAATCTGAAAAATTATATATATGAAACAGTTAGACATCTGTAGTCCAGTTGCAACAGTCTCCTTTCACAGTCTCGCAAAAACAAAAACCAAAGCAAAAAAAAAGTCAACTTCAAAGGACATTTCATGTAATTTTAGTTGCCTGTTCTAAGATGATATGAATTACCTTTGTAAGGAAGGCAGCTGTTTCTCACTGACTATATGTATATGTATATATTCTGTGTATATTCTGTGAGTGTGTATATATATATATATATGCATATACATGTCATTTCTTGAACTATTTTTTTTTTTTTTTAAGAATAAGGGTTATCTGTCTTCTCATGGTCAGGAAATAAAAGGAAATCCCCTAAACATGCTCTAGTTACTTACATTAAATTATTTATGGTTATGCATAAAGTATTTGCATCACCTACCTTAAGACTGAAAGGAAATAGGAAGAGTAATAAAAGAATTTCTCCATAAAGCCAGTTACACAGACAGACTATGAAAGAAATCTCAGACTAGCCACAGAATAAAACAGTTACAGAAAATCAAAAACATCTTGAGTGCTGAGGAGGGGTAAAAAGCAGTACAGTAACTATGATTGTATTAGGTAGGTACAATTTCACAGATAAATTTATATGTATGTTGAAGGAGAGAAGCTAGAGCTTAACTTCATTCATTTGTGGAGATTCACTTAGTATCTACTTCGGCATTTCTAATTAAAACAAGAGCATAAAATACTGGCCTTCTTGTTTTTTAATTAATTTCAGTCATGTTAACCAACAGTCTTTCTTAAAGCATTTTTCATGTAAAAAAGAGAAAGAATGTAAATGTATTAAATTTACAAAGTGGCAGCCTCTACAGTTTCGTTAATGGACTGGAAACATTGGAATGGAAACAAAAGGAAATTATGTAATGACTTGAATGAAAGCTGTGATCTGAATAGCTGAAGAGTATCCTAAATCCAGGGAATTATCCTACATTGAAAGCTCACATCAGGGCATAAAACCTCTCCACTGAACAAATAAATGTAATTTTAAATGACTTTTGCAAAATTGCAAAGTTGCAATTAATTCTTAAAAATAAGCCTATAGTCTTAAGGTAACCAAAACTGAGCAATTCCTAGACCTAAGGCTAATTGAAAGAGCCTTATAAATCATTGTGATATAAAGGTTCTGAGAAAATTAATTTGACAGTGCCATTGTGATTTATTTGCTTTTGTATTTTCTTCTGAGTGACTCCTCTTACACAATATATGCATAACTTTTGAAATTAAGAGTCATTACAAAAATGAGTAGTGGACCATTCATTAGTGTGTGTACACTAGGAAATTAAATATGTGCATGACCATTATCTGTTTCTGCAGCCAACTGACACTGTTTTCGCAGTTTAAATCTCTTTTACTCTACAAAACATGTTGCTGCCAAACTGCCTTTTATGAGGTGTCCCACTAGTCACTGCTGACTCCTGATACACACCTAAGAATTGCTTCAGAGAGTGATAGTTACGATGACAGAAACGTACAGGAACACTTACAGCAATTAGCAGCACTGATAAACTAGTTCTGCAGCTTCACAATATCCCTTGACACTGTTAAATGTAGTCATATAGATATAGTTATTTTCTCAAAGAGTTTTCAGTTTTATATATGAAACGGTTCGATTTTTCAGGCATACCTTTTTCATAAATATTTACTGTATTTGGATGTCCTCACATTAACATGGATTCAGGTAATAAACGTGAATTGGATTTAGGTGTGTGAAGTAATAGAATGTAGCTAATTCCTCATTTTATGCAAAAAGTTGAAATAAGTATTATTTTTATCAATATCTGAATTGTAAGCATGAATACAGGAATACAGGAAATAAAATGGCTTTCAATGATAATTTTAACCAAAAAAATGCACCTTTGATTCCAGATTGTTGTGTTGTTGAGACACATTTTTTTACTTCATATGGATATGTTGAACGGGGAGAGAGAAAAAAAAAAAAGTCTGGACAAATTATAGAAATTATATGCTCATTCTCAGGGAAGTACATTATGCAGTTGTATATTATTCAGCTTCAGAGATACCTTTTTTACTCATTATCCACAGCAAATGCAGGATTCTGTAATATGTAATTTAATATAGAACAGTGGAAAAGGAGACAACTGGATTTTTTTGTAAATTGGATTATTCTGGAATAAAATTAGTTTGAATGCTATACAGATCATGCTAAATCTACAGTCACACAGTAGTGGGGCTGTATGGAGGGATGTGAGTTGATGTTGTAAGAAGAGGCAGGGAAGAAAACACAGGAATGTTGTGCTTTATGCCAGGAAGAAGTTTAAATACAGGGATCTTTGCTATGAAATGTGTGACAGACTGATCAATAGCTTGGATTAAAGGGGAGACTGCCAAGGGCTCTGGATAAAGAACCCCAGATTAAAAATTTCAAACATCTAGAAGAAGTCCCAATGTTGCACTGAAGGGTTATCATGGAGGATTTCAGCTACCCCAGTACCTGCTAGAAAGGGAATATGGTTGAATGCAAGGAAATCAGGAGCTTTCTGGTGTGTGAAGGGCAATATTTTGATGCAGATGAGACGAGATGATTGGCTGAGTGGAAAAGGGGAGAGCGTGATTGTCACCTTGACTGGAGCAAGGTCTCCTGTAGTAACCCTCTGGTCAAACTGGGGTAGAATAGACTAGAAGGTTGGACAACAAGGTGGATAAAACTGCTGGAACTGGTGAAAAACTGGCCCATAGCTGGTCAACAGTTCAAAGCCTAAGTGGCATCTCTTCTGAGTGGTGTTTCTTGGGGTCAGTAGCAGTCCTGGGCCTGTTTGACACCTCTATGAGTTACCTGGACATCAGGAAGGACTGCTACTCTGCTACTTAGGTTGCAGAAGACACCAAATAAATATTCTGGTGACTGCCATTTAAAGACCTCTGAGGCTGGAGGAATGTGCTAGGAGAAACCTAATTAAGTTCAACAAAGAAACATGCAAAGTCCTGCACTTGGAATAGAATAACTTCTTGCCACAGTGGAGCCTGAGGACTGTCTGGAAAGTTATTCCGTAGGAAAACTGGTGGTCTTGGTGAACAAGTGAAACATCAGTTACCAATGAGCTTATGTGGCAATGAAGGCTACTCACATGCTAGTCTGTATCAGAAACAGGCCAGCGGATAAAAGAAAGAAAATGCCCCCTTCTGTGTGGAACATATGAGGCTGCACCTGGATTATTGTCTCCAGTTTGGGATTCCCCGATGCAAGAGAAATATTGACAAACTGAAGTGAAT
>NW_010581411.1:17364-35665 GCF_000705375.1 Tinamus guttatus
AACTGAGTTTGTTCAGCCTCAAAAAGAGAAGGCTGAGGAGTGATATGCATGTTCCAGTTTAAATTAATGATTATTGTAAAATACTTCATTTAAAGACTTTTCATACTTTGAAATAAAATGACCTAATTAAAAAAAATTATTACATTATGACACTGTTTCATGACATGCCTTTAAAGAGTACATAGCATGCCATGTCTTATCATGTCATATAGCCAATTGCATGTAACTATCATTATATGACATATGATGAAATTTTAATATTTTTCCTTTCTTTTAGGATTTTTGAAATATGCCTTTGCTGCACTGCTGTTTAGATTTCCTATGATAGGAAAAACTTGCTTTAGTTTTGAGACACTATAGAGAGATATCTAATAAAAAGCATGTATTTATAAACAGCTCAAAAATTCAGAATGAATGCACAAGTTCACCATTATTAAATACATTAATAGCTAGAAGATTAATCTTAGCTATCCTGTAAAAGATAAAAATAACTGTTGACAAGCTCACTTTAATATTGCTTATCATATACTTGCACACCATCTCTTGCTCACTGTTGCTACTTAACATTAGTATTCATAACATCATATCCTGAAAGTGGAGATAATAAAACAATACCACTGTGGTCTTTCCCACAAAAGAGCCCTGCAAGTGATCCGGCTTTCTGAGAGCCCTCAGTGATTTACAGTCAATCTTATTCTATTGCTTTTTCTTTTTCTTTTTTTTTCTCTCTATCTCCCTCAGGGCAACAACACTAAATAAAAAAGAGGCTTTCAAATCATAAAGTTAGAAACATGTCAATAACACATTCACTTGGTGACTCTAGAAATCATAACACAATACCTTTCTTACAAATAAATAAAGTACGGGAGAAGTATCTGTCTCCCTGTGACACATAAGAGTGCTTGTTATTAAATACTTTAACATTTCCTTAATACCTAATTAGTGGCTAATCCTTCCTTTTCAGCCAGGGAACTAAAAACACTTTGCCAAGGAATCATTGGCTCTCATTCCAATTTACTGATGAAGAAATTAAACTTCAGAGACTTGATATAACTTCCCAAGGTCCTTATGGTGAGGAGGCTAAAGAAAACATTTAACTTCAGTTTTCTTCCTCATGTTCCCACTGTCTTATCTATCACAATACAAGCACCATGTAAAACTATATTCTGAGGCCTAATATATGGATGCCATCATTTGTTAAGAGTCTAGCTTTCACATTTAAGGAATATTACCGAAAAAAGAAAAAAAAAAAAAAAAGTGCATGTGTCAAGACCTGATTCTAGCTACACATTTCTCAGTGAATGAAGAATTAGCCAACATCTGCTCACAGACATTTGGTTTTCTGCATATAATACATAATTCAAAACTGCTCAGATTATTTTCTCTGAAAAAAATACACAAGCGATTTATCTTTTATCAGTTGACCAAAAAAAAAAAAAAATCAAAGTCACTTAATTCCTGAAAATGTCTTAATATTTCAACAGTAACAGATTTAAGGTAATCTATGAACCCATTAGTACTTTAATACCAACCTAATATCAACCTTATATAAACCGAATGGGAAGCTCTACAGAACATATGCATATATATAAAGTTATTGCAGAATTTGAGTTGAAGAATCCACACTGAGACTACAAATATTACTTCAGTTTTTGTACTCACCCCTAAATGACTACAGTACTTATCTCTGAATGACTGTGAATAGAACAGGTCACTTCATGCATTTGCATGAGGATGTCAGGTACATGACAGTGGTATAATGAAAAAAATGCAGAAATAGAACACAAAATGTAGCAGGCTTCAGCTCATGAATCTTTCAATGAAATTAAAGTAAAAAAATAAACTAAGCTGTGCTGAAACAGCTAGTGGTAAAATAACATGCAAATTGTAAGAAAGATTTATTTTGTGACTACAGGTTGTACTGACTAGAGGACTGAGTCTTACCTGTATTTTAAAACTTCTTCTTTTATTCCCTCCAATATCTATGTATGTATGTATGTATGTATGTATCTATCTATCTATCTATACCTACTTACCTACATGTAGCAATAATGTGTATTCCAATTTAGGATATTAGTTAAAATAAATATGCACTACTTGTATTCTCCTAAATCAGTATGCAATATATTGCATCAAAGCACATCTTAAAAACTTAATTTATACTTAATTAACTGCATTGTGATTTTGATAACAGAAACAGGACAAGATTTTATATACAGATAAAAAGCTTTTTATAAGTAAATAAATCCTCTGGAAATAATTTCTTTTTGTACATTTAAATTTTAGGAGGTGATTTCAATATTACATGCTAGATGACACAAAGTAAAATAATTTCTGATATTTGTAAATAAATAGATGCCAGTATTTTTGTGAATACTGTTTCAAAACAATTAACCTAAGACAATTATAAGTATCTTTTCAAAATTAACAGAGTCACTCAGGCATAGTTATCTGTAAATGCCACATGGAAAGTCTTCCATGCTGTTGTTTAAAGCCAATTTACTTTTTCATGTTCAAAGTTGACATGGACATTTTGGACTCTACATAACCTATTGCATATCTGGGGATTTTCATGTTTATTATTTTCAGATGTGAAATGGGCTTTCTGCTAAGAAACATATTCTTGTATAGATATGTTAGGCCAAATTATTAATAAATAGATAAATATGCTCTGCAGCAGCTTCCACCATTTGTCTAAATGGAAAGAGTAAAGCAATATACCTCTAATAAACAATCCCCATCCTTTCTTTTCCCCTCCCCTCCTTTTTTTTTTTTTTCTTGCTTAGTGCTTCTTGCTTTGCCCTTATTTTCTCATCTGGTTCTTATTTCATATATTAATCTTACCTAGTCTAATTTTAGTCTGATTTCTTTACATAATTTTTGTTTGCCTCCAGAAGATGAAATGCTTTTATTGTATGCAGCGAATAGTGAAGCGTATGTGACTATACTTTCACCCCTCAGGCTACTTCTTACCAGATAGATACTTATAACAAGATGACTGAAAAAAAAGCCAAACCTGTATACACTACAGCTATGAATAACAGCTTCCAGACTTCAAGCTAAGGAAGACTTACTAAGGAGGCTTATTAAAGAGACTGCAGACATTATGTCTAGATTTAATCAGCTGGCCTTGGAAGATTTTCTATTTAGGTCAACTTTATCACAAATCGTCCTGGATGATCAAGCCTAACAACAAAAGGAAAGATAGTCATCAACCCATTGCCTCTAAGTAGCTCGCAGAGATCAGAGGAACATGTGCAAAATGCTTATTTTATGAAGTTGTTCCAGCAAGGCAGTCTTCCCATTTGCTTGCAGGCTTTAGATCAATGATATGTTTGGAACATAAAATGAAACACTGGGCTAGAATAACTCTTTAAATAGAGAAAGATGCAGGTGTCACTGGGAGGCAGATTACCTAAAAACAGACCCATGCCTTTGCAGTTTCCCAAGGCATATCTTTTCCTCCGATCCTTCTTTTCTTCTATGCATTTGTAAATTACAACAGATGTCACTCACTCAGCTTTGGATGCTTAGTATAATTTCCTTATTTTCATTATTTCTGCAGCTTATTTATTCCTATATGCAAAAAACTCAGGAGTTTGCTAAAGTCATTATGTGCCAAAAGATCATAATGTTCTCGCTCTCTTTTAATGCTTCTGCTATCCTGCTCGCTAGACAGTTCTTCTAATAGGGCATGGACAGTTGCCCCTAGGAAAGATTAAATTTCTTGGTATCCAAGAACCGGAAACCAGAGCAAGGCAAATAGCCATCTTGAGTGGTGCCTAGCCACACAGCATGCAATATTTAGTCTTTGCACAATAAAGAGCTCTGTTATCTATTATATTTTCCACCTTCAGACTTAGCAACATTGTATAATTGGTCCCTGGCTACCAGTAAAAATACTTCACCATTTTTCTCAGTGGCAGAGGGTAGTTAGGCTTTTCCCATAAAATTATTTTTGCACACTTCTTGTGTAAAATTTTCTCTAAAGATTCAAATAGAATTCAGAGTAGGCTGGAGCAGAAATACCAGAATAGCAGTCATGAGTACGTTGGTTCAGAGGTTTTCATCTTCCTCCAGAAAATATGCAGGAAGTTTGTTTTATATTGCAGTATCAGATGCTTTAAGTTATTGTCTTGCCTTACAACTTGGGATTCTCCAGGTGAGTATGGCTTGTGACGCAGTATCATCATCGTAGCTCATGAGGCAGCCCCTAAACCACAGCTCCAAACACAGTTTAGGCTTGGGTAAAATAAACTGTAAATTAAGGAACAAAGGTTGAGTCAGAAGATGTCTATGCTTCTTTTCCAATAGGAGAGTGACTGGCTGCAGCATCTACAGAATCTACAGAATATATGTTCAATGGGAACACCCTGATAAATTAAGAAAGGAACAAATGTGGATCAGAGACAATACATACATGACAAAACTCTAACTTTTACCTGGCATATTCTCACATTTTTTTGCTCTAACCCTCACTGAACATGTTACATAAGTTTTGTCCTCTCCAGTCTCAGTCAGTTAATGTCTTAAAAAGCAAATGGAGGAGCCTGCAGGTACACTATGAACACCAGAATACCAGAATAGTTTAGAGGAACAAAATTCCCTAGTGAGCTTGGAGGGACCACCTTGCACACGCTTCATATATGTTAAAAATATGTCAAAAAATGCCATTAGTGAAAAAAGACACACTTTCTTAGCATATATTCCTGTTTGTTATGGCTACTTCATGAGTGCATTTATACATATATATATATATACATATATATATATATGTTTTTCTGAGAGACAGGGACATATTTTCCTTCTCTCCTCTGAGCCAGTTTCAGGGAGGATGGGAAAATAATGTGGCATTGTTCCAGTTTCTCATAGCCTTAGCACCTTAGCAGGGAACCAAGTAGATCTGACATACATTATCATAAGAGCGTGAAAACTGAAGAACACAATGGCACTGAAACTTTTGCCCTGAACCAAATGGACAAATTAATTAGTAGGACAAGGAATAAAACTCAGATTTCCCAGAGCTTAATAAGTGAAGTAATTACAAGATCTCCCTCTATTCTGGAAAGAATGTAGTCCTACAAAATGTAGGGCATCACACAGAATGGCTCACATGACCTGATTTTCACTCTTCCTTTGCCCCTGCTAGGGAAGTGACATGCGACATAGTTTTTAATTATTTCCAAAGTAAAAGTTTTCTGCATCAATACAAAAAGGCATGTCTAGAGTATGTATTTAGATGCTGACGGACTTACTGTGCCATATCTCAGCAAAATTTTTGTATAGGTTAACCCATATGAAACTGACCTGCAAAAGAGCACAAATGCCATTCTCTCCTTAGCACTCTTCCAAATGTCATACTTCTCAAAATAAGTAAAATATATTTTTTAGAAGACTGGGAAGAAATGCAGTTATTTATTTCAGCACTGAATGAAAAACGTACGAAAAAAAAACAATAAGCGAATAGGGAGTTCTAATATTAAAAGGAAAATCAGGTTTTTATTTTGAGTGATTGAATGATTTTGAATGAAGGTATAAGCATGACATAGACCAGGGACTATTTTTACTTAAAAAGCAGAGAGAGAAAAAAAAAAAAAGGCGTTAACACCAGAGTGCCATTTGTCTGGTGATTACACTTGTGAGATTACCCTGAAAAATACTGTTATGGCTCCAGGGAGGAGACACTACTCATTAGCAAAAATGTAAATATAAATGCAAATGAAAAGCTTCTATTGATCTATGTAGGGAGACATTGTGAATTTAATTTAAACGTGTATGTTTTTAATGTTTTGATTTTCTTTGCAACAGAGAAAATAGGAATATACTTTGGCTTTCAGTGTCACACTTCTAGCAAGAAATTTTGTTTAGAAGCTGCAATTAAATAATTCAGAAATAATTAATTCAGAAGACAACCCATTAAATTATAACCCTCCCCACTGGTTAAGTTGGTGCCAAAATGTATTGTTTAATTTATCATTCTTAGTATTTTTAGAAGGCCTCAAGGCAGGGAATGAAGCAATAATAAATAGGGAATAGTGGATAATTAGAGAAGGAAATGTGGAACAAAATTACTAAGGGCTTTAGGTGAAGTTCATTATTACTATTTAATAGTGCCCAAGAGCATTTGATCAAATTATGGATCATGTTTAAAAGTGGGCTGATAAAAATCCTTGTGGAGAAGAGTTTTCTCACAACTACTTTCAGAATTTTGCAGTTAAGTTCTACATACTTTTAGCAAGCAGTAGAAAATCAAAAGCAAATTGACCTAACTTCTTAGTTTATCACACGCACTGCTCTAGTGAGAGCTTGGGAAGACAGAGTTTCTTCATTCCCTCAGATATTGTTCAGGTTGAGACTATTACATGATTAAACAATAAAGTCCTTCAAGGATGAATTATAAAATAGCTCACTAGAATGCAGCCTTTAGGGCTTCTAAGCATAAGGTAAGGCTTTATTTTATTTTATTTTATTTTATTTTATTTTAAATCTCTTCAGAGTGTTTTTTTTTTCTTTTAACAAAATTCTAAATGCTCCCTATTTTTAACATGGATTTGTAAAGGTAGCCTAAAATCTCATTTTTTTTTTTAATTTATGCGATCATTTGTTGTATATATTTAAGTGGTATATTTGAACATAGTATCCAAAAAATGAACCTTGAAAGTATTTTTTAAAACAAACACATTTGCACAAATATAAAATATACTTTTTCATTATATTAAAATCTCTCTTCTGTTTTTACTTGGAAAAATATTTTTTCTTTAAGAAAGAGATAGAGAGAAAGAATGAGGTACTTGACAGACAGAAAGGAAAACAGCATATTTAATTTAAGAATTATCTTGGTCTATTTAAAGCTTTTTTCTGAAAGCCTGCACCACTGAAATATAAAGCACAGTATTTATTTATTTATTCATGTGACCTTTGTTTCTCTTTTAAGGGATAAGAAAGTTCTCAATCCACAATTCAGTTAATTGCAGGTGAGACTGGTGAAGGACACACCAGCACAACTTCATCTTCCATCTTTTCTATGTAACTTTGTGAGTTACATCATTAGACTCCTTTACAAAAAGAGTTCAGCTAAACTGAATAGGGTGCTCGGGCTAGTTCAAGGATTTTCTGACTGTCTGAGTACATAAGGTATATATAGGAAAAGAAAAAAAAAAAGTTCTGTTGTGGAAAATCTCAGGATCCTTTGTCTATGATCAACTACAGGGAGAGCCCTATAACTAAAACTGATTTCCAAAATTTTAATGGAAACTCTTCAAGTAGTAAAAATGTATTAGTTCTTTTCCTTGCTTCAGTAAAACTAAAAACAAATTATTCCTTCCTGGCACGATCCTCATTCAAGTTTGTAGAAAGAGGGCTCTAATGCAGCCCAAGAACTTGAAGTGCTGGGCTTGGGAATTAGTGAGGGGGTTGGTTTGGGGTGGAGGGAGAAAAAGGAAAACAAAGGAGAGAAAGGGAAGGAAGGGAGGAAGGAGGGAAAGAAGCTGGAGGAATAAGGCAGTAATTATTTCTGAAAATGTCCCTTCTGAGGGCATTTCAGCTACTTATTCTGACTAAAAGCAAGTATCTTTTGAATGTGAGGTATTCTGTGAGATAGAAATCCCAATTCTTAAAACAGCTCTGATCATTAGAAATTGCAGCTGCCCTTCCTTAATATTTGATTTGATAGATAAAGAAAGAGTAGTTTAGGTATTCTATTCCATTTCTACTTTTTACATATTTTTCTACATATTGTTTTCTAAATATTATTTTCTGTTTTTCTGTTATTTTCTTTTCTTAGACTTTGCTATATGGTGAAAGAATCGAGTCAGTCTGCTTTTGAACTGAGTTTGTAATCACTAGCCTGGTTGTGTGATGTGTTTCATTTCATGTGCCAGAAGTTTGTAAAACCATAGGCACAATTTAATGGATAATTTTAGCGGTAACAGTACTACCAATAGCAGTAAGAATAAGACATTATTTACAATGTACAAATTGACCAATTATTTACTCTAAGCATAGAAGTAGCATGGTCACTACCTGTGTCAAATGTCGGAATGATTAAAAATAAATGCTCATTTTTCCCCAAAAAATGATTTATGTATAGTTTGTAAGGTAGCAGATTTCCCCCTCTCCTTCTCATGAGTTTGGAAGCCTTTAGTCAAAATACTAAAAACAGAGGGGTCTAGTTGTCAGATAAGGGGATAGAAAGATTTTTTTTTCCAATGGATTTTGCACCTGACTTCTGTAACTATGATTAGTGAGCACACTCTGAACTAGTTTAAACTCCTCAGAAAGAGGATAGGGCATTTTTCCCAGAGACTGTCTGAAGTGCAAAGAACATCTCATTTAAGAACCACCCAGAAAAGCATGAGCTCAGCCAGCTGTCATAACTGTACTGGGGATGGGTTATTGCTATTAGGAACTGCATGTCACCAACAATATATATGGAGCAAAGAACTACTGTAGAAATTAACCTTGTGTTAGTCGGCAGTATTTATTATCATTCAATTCCACACTTTCTCTGTTTCTGCTGAAAATTAACTTACAGAAGAGATGCAGTGACTAGAATTCTTCCAGGCTGCTGTTAGTATGATTTATTGCAAATCAGGTACAATTTTCTATGCAATATAGGTGCAGATGATGAAGCTATACATTTATTCTTCCTATAACTATTCACTTTTCTCTTTTGATTGTGTTCTCCTTTGTCCATTCTTCTGTAACTTGAACCACACTTCTCTGAGTTATTCCCTCATTTCAGAAGCAGTTTTGGAGCTGAACATTGTGTTCTGTAATGATATTCATGTCCATAACCTTGAAAATAAATTATTTACTTTGAAGATTGTCAATGCCATCACATGTCTAAATCTGTCTACCACAAATCCTAGTGCATGTGAGACAAAATTAAGACAATTTCATTTTAAAATAATTTTAAAAGTTCTGTATGAGAAGCAGAAAGCTAAACAGGCTTATCTGAGCATATGAGCATAAATAGGAAGACACTGAATTTTGAAAAAAAAAAGATCAGAAAAAAAAAAGTCAATTAATGTATG
Organism: Tinamus guttatus; assembly: GCF_000705375.1. The sequence goes on from NW_010581411.1 coordinate 26,400, forward strand.
TTTTAACTGGTTGTGCTTCTTTGTTTTGGTGTTTACACTTTCTTGGCCAATTCTTCTGGTACACATCTGTAATAACTGGGAGCTCCAAAATGTGTTCAGAAGAAGAAATTGTCCTTCTCCTCTGGGAAGATGCATCAGGCTTAAATGCTCAGTGCAAATGGAACCATCACTACAATCCAAATAATGCTTTATATAGCATTTGACCTCAGCATTTTTTTTTCTATTTCTTATTAGGTATTAGAGGGAAAACTCAGAAAACATAAACAGAGTAAACAGATTCATCAGATTCTGATAATGGTGGAGATAATATTTTTGAGGCATTGTCTACACTTTAGTGATGCACATCTGAAGTTTGTGATTTTTCCTATGGCAATTTTGTTTATATTCTCTAACCCCCATAACATTGTTTATCTCTCTCTCTCTCTCCCTTCCTCTCTATTTACTCACATTATATTATTTGTTATCAAATCTTATGAGCCTTGTCTGCTATTAAATTCACCTCTGAGTTCTTCTATAACTACTTTTCTACAACTATTAATAATACTTAGCTAGAAATCTGAGAAGTCAGGTTATATTTTAAGAGCTTACTGAGCTCCAGAACAAATTTAAGAAATAATACTACCACTACTAATTTCAATTTATAACATCTTTTAACTGAAGATCACAAAGGCATTTATGATCATAAATTATACTTCACAGTGACCTTGAAAATCTGAAATGTAAATGCCTTTTCATTTAAATTTTGCAGCATAAAAATTGTTAAACTACAAATGTAAGGGGAGAACTAAGATTTGCAGTGGTTAAGTGAAACTTTATATCCTGATTTCTTTTTGATGGAAAAGCTCCTGCTACTTTTTAAATCAAGATGACTTTAAACATGAATTATTAATCAAAAGCTGCAGTCACTTTTTGATATAATGTATCTTGCACCACTTAGGATATGTAACTATTACAGTCTGCTTAATAATTAGGTCAACAGAAAGACAATCCCTTCCAGTGAGGTATTGGTTTGGGTCAGCCTGTGAGGCAATTCATCAAACGGTGTAGTGCCTCCCAGGCAAGTAACTATTCACTCTGGTCTGGAAGAGAAGGCAGAGTGCTGGCTGAGATGCCTTCCAGGCAGAAAATTAAACAGGTCAGCCTTGGAGGCAACCCAGATAGGTGACTGTTCAGCTTTTCTTGAAAATGGATTAACATGCTAAGGTCATTCCTGAGTACATGACTGTACATAGACTTTCAAACAGGAAGACTTATATGTGACTGTTGGTTTCTACTAGATGACAAGCCATTATTCATAGACTTCCTTCCATTTGAAGGGCTGTTTATTCCAGCTTATCTTAAAAATAGATTATTAGACGTTTAGCCTCTGATTCTGGTAAGAGAGTGCTCTTTGTAAGCATGAATGTGCATGTTCCCGTAATGTAAAAAATCATTGACTCTTTTGACTGTATCTCTGCTAATGATATAAAGAGTAATCTGATCTTAATTGATATTTTAAAAACTGAACCAACATCTTAATATGTAAGAAAGAGATAGACTTTCAAACAGGAAGACTTATATGCACATCTGCTTATATGCAAGCCTTTGGCAGGTTCAAAAATCCAGTGAGCATATGCTTACCTGAAGTGCCTATGTACCTATGTAATGTACCTGTGTTAGAGAAAGATTCTGGTATTGTATAAGAAAATATATTGAAAAAAAAATGTTCTGAAAAGGGTTAAAGTAACACACTCCCTAAAAAGCAGCAAACAGATCTGGTCAGAATGAAAGCTTGGGAGAAAAGTTGCAGAATGGCAGATGGGTGCACAAAGAAAAAACAGTCCTATATCCTATTTCCCCTCTGCTATTCTCTTTCTGTTCTCATAACTCTTTTTACTTTGTTGTGCACTTTAGCTGTAAGATTATAAATGTAAGCTACAGCATTATTTGAGGAGAGGGAGCCAAGCAGAGGGTAGAGGGCATCCAATAAACGGGATATGCTGATAGCTCTGGCTGAGTGCAAAATGGTGTGTGTGTAATTCTGGCAGCACAAGAGAAATTTAGCAGAAATGATTTTGAGAATGGACAATTCTGAATGGGAAGGCTGAGAGAGAGCAGGCAGACAGTGGGGTTGTGATGTGCTGCAATATATGAGCTATGGTTTGGGAAAGCAAACAGCTTTGGTTTGAGAATAATTAGGAAGACACTTCAACTTACTTCCTATGTAACTTATGCTTAAACAAAATGTTTTAAACTGACTACTAGTGCTTTGAAAGAGGTGCTAGGATACTTGATAGTGTTGCTGTCCAGATTTTAAAATGGATGCTCTAAAAAGTGAAATAAGTCAAGAAATAATCATATACAGAAGTAAGAAAGTAAACATTGAAGTTTGTAGGACATGGCTGGTAAAGGACTTAAGTTTGTTTGTTTTAATGACTGTCTGCATTTTACTTGGTGGATGTTTAATGTACATGCTTGAGTTGTACCTAGAATAGACCACAGATCCCTTTTCACAACTCTCTGATTAATATGGTGTTACATATGCTTTGTTCTTTTTGTGGTCCCATAAATCATTAAACTAATTCACGTGAGAAGGAATAGAAGGCAATTCTCTTGCTTCACTGTAAAACCTACATATTGATACTGTTAGTGTTATACGACTTCCCTATAATGTGCAAAATGTAGGTTTGGATACCTGATTCCTAGTCTCTCACTTCACAGCTCAGAATTTTAAGTCTAGGCTGTTTCATTAAAAAGGGTGAATGTGGCAAAACCATGATTATGTGTCTTATGTGCAAAGACCGAATCATCCATCCATTCCAAAATTAATGCATCAAGGAGACTTTGGGTGGGATTAATCACACTTTCGAGGTCTAAAGTTTACCGTCACAGTCACCTTCAGCTGCCCTTTTATAGTCAAAGAAGAGAAATAGGCACCTCCAGAGTGCAATTCATCAGCCCTATTTCAGATTCTATTTTAGACTGAGATGAACCACACTTTGGAGGTGCCTTGAATTTCCTAAATGACTGCAGATTTACTGACCACTGAAGGTCAAGTACTAAAGCCTTTTTTATGGGTTGAGCAGGTTTTTTGGTGAATTTTATTTTCAAAAACATACTGGGAAAAATTAAAATCTTCTGAGAAGATACTAATCCACAGTAATTGGTATTAAAAATCTCTAGAGTGTCTGAGGCTGTAACTTTCCAGCAGTAGAAGACTTAGTTCAGAGTTCACATGTTCTTATCTATTCATCCTGCAGATAAGAAATCTATGTGCTGCATTTTACTGCTTTGAAACCTTGGCTGTCATAGCAATGGTATGGGAAAGATTTGGGACTCAGCTACACCAGTAGATTAACTTGTAACACATGTTTAACCTAAGCAGATAAATGAATTAATCAAAAATAGCAGCAAGTCTGTTGTCATTGCTATGGAATATAATGATGACTAATTTATTTTTGGGCCAGAATTTCAAATACAGAATGAGCTGCATGGTGCCTGCAGGCAAAATCCATTTCATATTTTATTTTATTGTGTTTTCAATTGAATTATTTTCTGTGGTTCATTTAACTGCAAATAGAAATTAAAAGATTTCATTTCAAAAAGGTGACATTATGGAACACCTGATATGTCATTTACTGACAGGAGTTATGTAGTTTCATATTTTCCATAAATCATTCAGGTGTAACTGTCCTTGCCTAAACTATGAGAGAAAGACACTTTTTCTGCACAGCTTGCTTCATCAAATGAGGGACAGGTAAAACGTGAATGCCTGATTTCTCCTGGGCCATAGGTTTCTAGATTCCAGCGTGTCCTGGAATTGTCACTAGCTTCTCCAAAGTGTTACCACTGTAACCCCACTCTGTCTCTGTCAGCCTTCAAAGCCTGTTGTGTCCTTTTTGCTGAAAACCATCATTTTAGTTTTTACTCAATATCTGCATTTCTCCTCTACTGTTCAAAGTTGCAGAAAGAATTATTCTTGCTTTAAGCACAGTTGCTCCCAGAGTTTCTCTTGTGGTGTTTTGCTTCCTGTATTGATTCTGATATATGGTTTTCCGTAAAGACACAATAAGGAGCACAGTACATGGGCTAGAGTCTCCTACCCTGCTATGTTGCTTAAATCCATTTTATCTAATCCCTTCAAGTAGTAAAGAAGTAGATAAACCTATTAATCAATAGAATTAAATTGTAAAGTGGAGGTTCTGTGGACACAAATATCCTTAACTCTACTGACAAACTTCCTTGACAAGCAAACACTCAGCACATTTCTGAGACATTTATACTTTGTATTGGCATGCCATTAAGATCCAGCATTTAATTGTTTCAGGAACATCAGATTCACCTGTGAGTCCTCTAGGTTTTTTCCTGTTTTTCCACTGAAGTGCTAACTATCCATTGAAAGTTATGGTACTACAAAGGATGTTTATTAATTCTTCTGAGGAAAAACAATAGCACAAATAAAATATAAGGGCAAAAAAAATAAAAGCAGCAGAAAAAAAAAACACTTCCAAAATAACCAGCTTGCCATTCTCAGCCTGCTACAGATGAAGCTGCAAAGTACTCTGCTCCCACATGCAAGCATTGAGTTGGAAGCAGTTTAAAGCAGCTTTCAGAAAGCTGCATAGCAAGTCAACAAAGAAAATGTCACAGGTGTAGGCTCTTATACCAAACAATTCCAATCTGTGCTGGGTAAATACATTTGGGAAAATTTAGGTATAAACTAAAATCAATGCAATTAAAATCACTCTCTGAAACTTATTTTAAAGTTCCTCTGTACATCTATCATACTGTATTTATTTGCATGTATAACCTTCATTAATGCATTCTACTGGGACCCTCAGGGATCTAACAGGCTTTACTCTCCTCCTGTGCTCGGAGCTTCCCCACACAGGCCCAGGTTCAGGGACATCAGTAGTCCAGCTGCCCTTGGTGCCCTGATTCCTTGGTGGATGGTGTGGTGGATGGGCCTTGGCTGCAAGCATCTGTGGGTCTGGTGGTCCCCTGTGGCTCCTGCTGCCCTTGCACATATGGAGTCACCAGCCCTTCTGGTGGTCTGACATCAACAGAGCTGAGGAGCCAAAGAGTGAGGAGAGCAGGTCATGTTGGTTGTTATGTTAAATACTGCTACCTTGTGTCATGTTAGAGCCTTCTTAAGTGTAAAATGAGGAAATATCAAGTTGATAAAAAGCTGGAGGAGTACAATACCCATTCACCTTTCCACCTCTTCAGAGAAAGCAGTCATGAAATTCATGTAATTAATTTCTTTTTAATCTGTAGGCAAATAATCTGAACAAAACTGGAAAGCAGCAAGAGCTTGATGGCTACACCCCTGCTGCAGCAATGCAGCAAAGCACTGCTGACAGGAGGAGTCATACACCAGATGCCATCTCTATCCCAACATAAAACTGGACAACTGAAGACTAAATGGATGTGCATACCAAAACACTTTAATATGCAGTTTTACCAACTACATGACTTCCCTGCACCGCATCAGCTATGCAATCAGCCCTTCCACTGTTCACTGTGCTCCCTTCTCAGGTCTTGCAACTTCAGCAGCAGGTGCTGGTGACATGTCATGGCCATTTGGAGTTCATGTCAGCAGGCTCATTACCTTGTCCCATTCACCTGGCCACATATCTTGGCTAGTCTCTGGTATGGACTCATCTGCCCTTCTCCTCTTGTTCATCTTGTTCATCTGTTTTCAGTCTTTGAATTTATTCCACTTTTTTTTTCCTTTTGTTGTATTTGTGATAACATACTGCCATAGTATATTCTTTAGACTTCTAAAACTTACTTCTGAAAAGGCCCAATATTTTCTTATGTTTTTGGAAGACTGTAAACTCTACTGATGCTCTCTAGGCACTATCTAGGAAAACTGGACTTAGGCAGAATTCAGGTTTCTTCACTGGAGTTGGCAGTCTACCCTAATTTCAAGAAGTTTACCCAATTTCAAGAAATTTAAAGAATTTGTGAGTAATATGAACAGATTTAATGGAGTGGAAATTATACAGAGGTAATTACAAAGTAATATATACTTTTTTTTTGAACTATTTACTGAATAGAAAATCAGGATTATGTAGAACTATGAAGCATTTGACAAGTAGATTCAAGGAGGATTTGGGAAGGAAATAGGCTGCCAGGAATCAGATTAGTCTCAGTTTCTTTAGTCAACAATTTGAGGAACCACAATTAGCAATAGAACTGTTTTAGGTTCTAAGCAAATTTCAGAAAAATGATTCAGTCCAGCTATATCTACACTGCCTTCAGCAAAAATCTGTTTATTTTGTAAACAGAATAAAAGGTAAATTTGGATAAGATAAATTTGGATATAAGATCCCTAGAAAACTTGTCAGATCTGTTGGGATCCAAATGTACATGGATCTAGACTCCCCACTATTCAGCCTGGTGAGTGTCACTAGGGGGAACAGTTTGGTCACTGTATTGTTAGTCAAGAAACTTGTGTTTTTGAGATACTTCTGTAACAGTTAATCTGATAGACCATGTCATTAGATTGAATAATGGCACACAGTGATCCGTACTGCAAAATTGTTAATACAAGTCCCTATCATGGCATTGTTCAGACCAGCTAAAGTTGTCCCAGACACAGTCTGATCCAAGGATCACTCAATAGCAGTTTGAACACAACTGGTGTATTTAGGAGGGTAAGGGAGATTAGTTCTAAAGATACTGCTATGTTATGTGCCAATTAGCCTGAGGTTCAGAGAGTTCCTGGTCTTTTTTATTTATTAACATAGCCAGAATCATAATGCTGGAGTTGGCAGCTGTATTTTCCTACATATTATTTTTAGTTAGAGAGCCTTCTCCCTTTTTTTAATCTTCTGAATTATTTATAATTATTTAACACTTCCATTAAAAATATTGTGAGGCAAATCTTATACTTCTCACTGGACCTTACCTGCTATTTGATTTCAGCAATATATATGACTGAGTTGGGCTTCTGAGAATTATGCTATTATTAAGAAATTAGAAACCTAACTTCCCTTAGATATTAGAAACCTAACCCTGCTCTTGTTCAGTAGAAATAAATCTGAATTCTAATTTAATAAGTATTACACTCAGGACAGATAGAAAAACAAACAAACAAGACCTACACAAACTAAAATAAAAATCCTTTAATTCTCACCATTAAATTTCTGTTGCATTGAATTTCATCAGAGTCATGAAACATTTTTAACAATTCGATCTATATATATTTCATTTTGAATGAATTCTACTTACTCCAAACTTCAGTAATAGAAATAAATTAATTGAAAAAATAAAGAAAAAAAAAGTGCTTGTTGCAATGAAAATAATACAGTGTTCATATTAATGTCATGTACATCAGCAAGAGAACAATTCAAACTATAACTGTCCTCTCCTCTCCTCTCCTTTCCCCTCCTTTCCTTTCCCTTCCCCTCCTTTCCCCTCCTTTCCTTTCCCTTCCCCTCCTTTCCCCTCCTTTCCTTTCCCTTCCCCTCCTTTCCCCTCCTTTCCTTTCCCTTCCCCTCCTTTCCCCTCCTTTCCTTTCCCTTCCCCTCCTTTCCCCTCCTTTCCTTTCCCTTCCCCTCCTTTCCCCTCCTTTCCTTTCCCTTCCCCTCCTTTCCCCTCCTTTCCTTTCCCTTCCCCTCCTTTCCCCTCCTTTCCTTTCCCTTCCCCTCCTTTCCCCTCCTTTCCTTTCCCTTCCCCTCCTTTCCCCTCCTTTCCTTTCCCTTCCCCTCCTTTCCCCTTTTCCTTTCCTTTCCCCTTTTCCTTTTCTGTTTTTCTCTTTTACTTTTGCTTTCTTCTTGCTCACTTTCTTCTTTTCACCTTTTCTCCCTTTATCTTTTTCTCCCTTACACTTTTTTTCTCCTCTTTTTTTTTTTCCTGTTTCTCTCTTTGTCTTTCTCTCTCTTTCTCACTCTTTAATTTTCTTTCACTCTCTATTGCTTCCTCTCTTCTCCTGTACTATCCTGCCCTGCCTCACTGCATCTCTGTCTGCAGTATTTCCCCTAGGAGATCTTTCAATACAGTCGTTTTCATTTTCTGCTTACACAAAAGATAGATCTGTGCTCTGTGCCCAGATGAAAATGGTCTTGGGATCTAATGTTATGCATGCAAACAGAGAAGTGAATGTTATTGCAAAGGTGCACATATGTTCAGTTAAAATCTGAGTAAGATGACTGACTCCTGACCCACAGACATTTGGGTAAATTATCAATGAGGTATATCCTAATGACATTTGTTGTGCCATTTACTGACTTGTTAATTTCTGCTATACTGATGAGAAAATATGTCCCAAAGTGAGGATTTTGCACATTAACAAATGATGAACCTAGTAATGTATTTTGCTACAGAACATTGTTTCCAGTAAAGTACTTATTTTCAAAGTAGGCCATTAAATTTTAAATTACCATCAAGTTGGGGTTTCCTATTTTTAAGCAGCAGGATAGTTTTGTATTAAAAATATAGAGGTATTACTCTGGGAAAACATGGATCATTTTTTTTATAAAGGGATTTTTATTAATTTACTTAGAGTTCATATTCTTTTTTTAACTCTGGGAACCCTTGATATGACTTAAAATGTAAGTATTAAAAATTCCTTTTATTATGATGGAAAGACAGACTTTTCAAAGTGTGTTTCATCTGTGTATCCCCTGCATGACAACCCAAACAAATCACCCTAAAGACAGCTAAAATAAACTTTCTAATAAGGGAACATGAAAGACAAATAATATTGGGAGAAAGAATGCTTAAATTTCCTACAGTGATATCACATGGAGAGATGAAGAGCTGAATCTATGTTTAACAGTCTCCCACTGAAGGACCTGCTCATCCTAATGTCTTCTCTGGACTGGATTAATGAAAGTATAGAAGGGCAACATTTTAGTAGGAGGAGTTGTCTCCATATCACTATCAGTCTAGACATGGCTCTGAGCAACCACCAGGTTGTTCCATGCAGCTTTGTCCTCTGGAAGTCATGCTCTAAATGGAATACCTGGAAAAGCAGAGATGCCATTACAGTTGGATTCTACAGAGTTCAATGATATCAAAAGAGGATTTGCTATTACTGGAGAAATAATTATGAAGACAACGTCTTTTCAGACCCTTTGATTACCACAGGGAAGGCTGTAGAATAAAAAGGCAAAAATGTCCATTAAAATATAATCTTCTGGGAGAAGTGTGTACCACTTCATGTATGTTACAGAACTGCTGAGCACTTAAAGGAATAGCATAAATTGCTTTGGTACATATACTTCTGATTGATATTTCTGCTCAAGTGTGACTCTTACTCATCTGTTCTTTTTTGA
>NW_010581411.1:35714-67449 GCF_000705375.1 Tinamus guttatus
TTTTATTGTTATTAGGCAGCTAACTAATGTACTCAAACAGTTCCTGATTGGAGAAGCATATGAGTGCATATTCATACCTGAAAATATTAAGTGAATTGTTTTATATGTAATTCAGAAATTAGGTTAGTAAAAAGGATCATGCTGAGAGCACTAGAATGCATCAATATTTTCTGAAAATGAATGCAGAAAAAAAGGGATCTAGTTAATTCTTTAATCATGTCCTTCTTTGTCCAGGCTAAAATGACTTATCTGATCATTGACTTATCTGAAGTGGCAAAATTAGCACAAGCAAGGAACAATGTACTGGCAATTTCATAAGAAGTTAAAAATAAAAGAAAAAAGATCCAAATTTTTATGTCATTCAAGCTCCTGAAATCAAATCCTCCCTATTTCATCGCTAGACAAGTTTAAAAACTTTAAAATATTCCATGACCATATGTGTTTCTTTAATTTAAGGGCTTTTTTTTGGCAGCCAGTCACTTTTTGGGGAACTGGTAACTGCATTATTTAGAACTCTCCTCCACAGAAATGTGACTACGTGGGTACTGAACTGTGAAAGCTCCATGTGTTAACATGGCTTGGCACCGATTGATCCTAACTCTGGTTCATGAACAACAGCACTATTTATACAGTGCTATTCATACTGGGTGTCTCGCAGCACTTTATAATGGGAAATAAAGTAACAGAAGTAGGAAGCTAAACAAACACTCTGTCAAAAGCCCATCTGAAAAATATTGTATTTCAATCTATCCATAGCAAGGGACAAAGACTCAGATTTTTTTTTTATTCTGGAAGTGTAGAGGTTCATAACTGGGAAGGGAAAATTGTTTCCCCTCAACTGACTTTAAAAATGAGAAGTTGAACATTTCTCAAGCTGTGCTCTGCAGGAGCTAAGAAAGACAGTGGGGAATCTTGTCTCTAAGCATGGAGGACAAGAAGGTGCTTGGGAGCAGTCAGCATGGATTCACCAAGGGAAAATCATGCTTAACCAACCTGATAGTCTTCTATGATGGAATAACTGGCTGGGTAGATGAGGGAAGAGCAGTGGATGTCGCCTATCTCAACTTCATCAAGGCTTTTGGCACCGTCCCTCACAGCATTCTCTTGGGCAAATTCCAGAAGCATGGGTTAGATGAGTGAACGCTGAGGTGGATTGAGAACTGTCTGGATGGCAGAGTTCAGAGGGTTGTGATTAGTGACACAGAGTCTAGTTGGAGGCCTGTAGTTAAAGGTGTCCCCCAGGGGTCAGTCTGTGGTCCAGTCCTGTTCAATTTATTCATTAATGACCTGGATGAAGGGACAGAGTGCACCCTCAGCAAGTTTGCTGATGATACCAGACTGGGAGAAGTAACCGATACCCCAGAGGGCTGCGCTGCCATCCAGAAGGACCTAGGCAGACTAGACAACTGGGCAATGAGAAACCTCATGAAGCTCAACAAGACCAAGTGCAAGGTCCTGCACCTGGGGAGGAATAACCCCAGACACCAGGACAGGCTGGGGACTGACCTTCTGGAGAGTAGCTCTGCAGAGAGGGACCTGGGTGTCATGGTGGACGACAAGCTGACCGTGAGGCAGGAGTGTGCCCTCATGGCCAAGAAGGCCAATGGCATCCTAGGGTACATTAAGAACCTCCAGCAGGTCGAGGGAGGTGATCCTGCTCCTCTACTCAGCCGTGGTGAGGCCCCATCTGGAGTATTGTGTCCAGTTCTGGGCTCCACAGTACAGGAGGGATGTGGAGAGAGTCCAGCGCAGGGCTATGAGGATGATCAGGGGCCTGGAACATCTGCCCTGTGAGGAAAGGCTGGGAGAGCTGAGCCTGTTCAGCCTGGAGAAGGGAAGGCTGAGAGGGGACATGATCAATGTATATAAATACCTTAAGGGAGGCAGTGAGGCAGATGGGGCCAGGCTCTTTTCAGTGGTGGCCAGTGATAGTACTATAGGAAACAGCCACAAACTGAAGCACCAGAAGTTCCACAGGAACTTAGGGAAAAATTTCTTGACAGTGAGGGTGATGGAGCACTGGAACAAGTTGCCAAGAGAGCTTGTAGAAACTCCTTTTCTGGAGATCTTCAAAACCCACTTGGATGCAGTCCTGTGCCACATCCTCTAGCTGACCCTGCGTGTGCAGGGGGATTGGACTAGATGATCTCTAGAGGTCCCTTGCAACCTTAACGACTCTCTAATTCTATGATTATGAAATCACAAACACTTAAACAATGCAAGGCCTTTAGACAATACAGGTGAAAGATAAATAAACTGGAAATGCTTCAGGCTACCATCGAAAAAACTAGAGTTCTGGAGCAAAATGCAGAACCTTTTCAGTCTTAGTAAAAACCTTTGTGATACTAATTTGTATTCCAGGAAAAAAAAAATGCGTATTGATTTTCTTCTAAGTCTAGAAAGATGTAGAAAAGTTGCTCAGTACTGCTGAACTGGAGAGTAAATGAAGGGAAGGTAAAATAAAGTAAAATAAGGAAGAGAAGGGAGGAGAGGATTGAATACTTGAATCCCAGAGGACCTCAGTACTTTGCAGACTCTTTTTTTTTAGTACAAAGTTACTTTCAACTCATTTTTCTTCATTTTATTTTGTTGTGTCAGCATCAACACATGTTAGTCACCATATTAGAAAGAGGAGTTGGCCATTTTAAAGGACACTTGAAGGAAGATTCTCGTGCCAGAATGCTATGGATTCTTTGAAAAATCTTCACTTAGAATCAATTGTCATGAAAGTCAAGGAGAAAACATATATTGATAGTAGTTTAAGAGTGTTCTGTACTTAACAATAATCACAGAATCACAGAATGGTTGAGTTTGGAAGGGACCTCTAGAGTTCATCTAGACCAAAACCCCTGCTCAAGCAGGGACATCTAGAGCATATCGCACAGGATCCTGGCAACTTTTGAATATCTCCAAGGAAAGAAACTCCATAACCTCTCTGGGCAAACTGTTTCAGACCTCTGTCACTTTCACAATCAAGAAGCTTTTTTTCTCATGTTAAGATGGAATTTCCTGTGTTTCAATGTGTAATGGTTGTTTCATCTTATTACCAGGCACCACTGAAAAGAGTCTGAGCTGAGTTGTTGAAATCATACAGTGTTGAACTCCATGGTTCAATAAAATTGAAAATTTAAATGCTATTGAATTCTCAAGATCAACTTTTCTGGTTTTGCTAGCCACTGTAACTTCACTGAGGTCCCATGTCTTTTTCCTTTTGTCAGGACAGCATACATATAGCTTAACACTGTATGATGTGATCAGTTTGTTTGCAAGCTAGGGATGGAGTGAGGCCTGTTGTGATAATTCCCAGCTAGAGAGTGATCCCTTGGAGAATCACAGCCAACCATGATAACTTAGAGCAATATCTAAGTTGTTCAAATTTATGCAACTGCAGGAACACTTAGGGTTTTAAATTATGGGAGCTGCGACCAGACTCTTGGTAACTGTTCCTAACATACAACACACACACACACAGCCACACACACACAAACACACGCACACACATACGCGCACACACATACTCAGAGCTGTGAAGAACCTTCCCTCAGTTCTTTTGCTTTTGTAAAACCTAATCATCAGTATATTATTTTTTTGCACAGAAAAATAAGCACAGAAAAAAACAAGCTGTAGCTCTTACCTGTAGAAGTGTTCACATCATGTATTGTAACACACAATTCACACAATTGTGTATTGTGAGTTATTGTGATAATCTGCTTTTTCTCATATCTATTAAAGACATGCCTAACATCAATTTCTAATTTGAAGTGTATCAAAAATAGTGAAACTATGTTAAAAAAAAGTTCTTCCGTATTATTGTTTAATCTTCTGCATATTCACATATTGAGATATGTTCAATTGCATCAGAAAGGTATCTGTTAATTCATGCATCTACTACCCAGTGACTTGTTATCATCCCAGAGTTGCTTTTCTTCATTCAATTCTAGTAGGCTATTTTGCATTGTTGTCCCACTTAAACCCTCATAAGATATGCTAGGAACAGTTCTTCATTTATTTTATTTTCCAAAGCAGAGAATACAAAACAGTCTAGGGACTGAGAAATACTGTAACAAGAATCAAGGTCAGTGAGTTCCTAATTTCTTTGGCCATGGACAAAAACACTGAGCACGTAACAAGAGTACCTAAATAATACAGATGTAGCCCATAGAGATATTTTCTTTCACATGACGGCAGTATAAGCTTACTGTGGGCTCTGAGACAGACCAGAAGGAAAGCTCGATGTCCATGAAAAAACCTTGTAGAAACCACAGATTTGAGTGGATGAAAATATCTGTCCCCAAATGAAGCATCAAACTGAAAAAGTGTCTAAAAGGGAGTTGTATGTTTGGAATACTACAGAGAGATGAAACCATTATTTAATGATGACAGCTATCTATTTCAATAATTTGTGTGTTGCAGTAAAACATAGGTGAAGTTAGGTGAAGGTTCTTTCCCACTGTGTTTATAGGAAACTTACAACAGTAATCAGAACTCCATCTTTGTCATTAGTTCTTAATTTTATTGTAAGCATTATGTCTAATAAATTAAATAAAGAAATGCAATAAGAATGATGAGTATTCAGAAGTAAGTGAATAGGGCAAGGATCAAAACAATTCAGAACGGACAGAAAAATCCTATGAACATATCTTCCTGCTGCACTTAACAAATCTTAGGTTAGAAAGCCGCAAATTATAACCCTTAATCATTACAATTCTGCAACTTAGGACTACAGCTTTATGAAGTCTTTCTTCTCACACAGGGTTCTGGTAGATTGTGCTATTCCAGTTCTATGCTGAAGTTAGAGTTCTAAGTTTTTCTACAAAAAAAGATTTCGTTCAACAAATATAGCTTTATATAGTGGAGAAGAAATTGCTTGCACTATGAAAATGTTACTGTTCCTAAAGAAATCAAACCAATAGTCAAAGAAAAAAAACGGTTATTCCAAATACGGATGTTCAAACAACAACAACAAATTGGTTTCAAGGGAAATTGAGCACATTTTCCACTACTATATCTTTACCTGTTGCTAGAGGAAACTTACTTCTATATCTCAGGCTTTTAATAATCAGACTTCTTCCCTATCTTCTGTTCCTTCTCTGCACCTCCTTTCCCCCCCAAAAAAAAGCATAAATATCAAGGAGTGCTATCTTATTATACAGAGATAAAACTGTAGATCAGATCATTCCTTACCTCAGTGGATGATTTAGTATTTCCAGAGATACACTGATTGTAAGGCAGAACCATTGACTCCTCAATTTCCTCATAATGACATCTAACCTTTAAGAATGGCTGGTTCTTCATGCTAATGATATAAGAAGTGAACAGATTCAGTTCTCCAGTGATGAAGGGTGCTCCTTTTGAGAGATGTTCTTTTTATGGCTTGATCCAAAATCCATTAGTATCAGTGAAACTTCTTTCATACTTGAAAACCAACATGCTCCAAATGGCTTGCAAGACCGGGGCTAAATTACCAGACCAGACTTATTTTTCTATTTATTATGAAGAATTTTATGAGACCATTGTTCAAAAAAGAAAATCTATAAAGCTTTATCAAATGCCTTAGTTGACATTGATATGTCAACTAACATGTAGTAATTTCCCAGGAAAAATGCATGAAGATTTGCAACAAAAGTGTAAGCCAATCTAGAAAAAACATCATACCATATAGTGCATCTCTGTCCTAAAATTTATTTTATTTTCTTTAATTTCTGCAACAGAATCAATCTTGTGATCAATAGAAAGGAAACGGACTAATGAATGCAAATATTGACATATTGCAAATATGACAGTTATTGAAAAGTAAACTTTTTTTCTAAAAAACAAACACACGAACAAGCAAAACTAAAATATGCTTAATTTTGAGAGAGAAATTTTGAGACTCTGAGACCAAATATGGAGAATCTTCCATGTAATTTTCCATTAGAACAGTAAGGAACATGGGCAGTGTCAGTGCTAGCACATGCTATGAGAGGACAAGGGACACAACGAGAACTATTCAACTAAATTGCTAATTGTGGTAGCCAGTAGTAGCCAACAATGTTTTTTGTTAGGTTTGATTGGTCGTCCAAGCCGTATGTTATATGATTTCATATTTTATTTCATAATTTGTCGACTGCAGTTCTTTGTAATTAGGTTTCCAGTTTACACACTTTAAAATGAGCTTCCCATGAAAATGCTTAATACTCAATTAAAAATAAATATTTCTAGAAAAGCTCCCACTGATAAACCCAATCACTGGAACATGCTTTGGAGAATGGGAATTGGGAGTCTTAATCTAGAGAATTGATTTTTTTTAATGATTTCTCATTTCATAAACACTCTCAATGTTTTTAAGACATTTATCTATCTCTGCTACAAATACTTGTTTATGTGAGTGTGGCAAGCAAGAGAACAGCGCATGATACAGAATAACATTGATGAAAACCCAGGGAATACACACAATTTATCAGAGTCTGATTAGGACCAGCAAGCTCCTGAGACTGAACTCTAATAGCAAATCTTGGAAAAAGACTACAGGGCAGAAACAAGCCTGAAGTCCCTTTCGACCTTAAAAGACTACAAATGTATATTTAAGCCATTTCAGTGTTCAAAAGCAACACAATTCAAGAAAAGGGTTATTACTTCTTAAAGATCTTTTCTGCATTTCACTGCACTTTCCAGTTTAATATAAATATCTGAGAATTAAATGTGTTAATGATCTTCCTTAAGTTGCTATAAATATATAAATCAAAGTAGGTTTATACAACTGTTGTTCTTCCTTTATGATGAAATATTTTTCAGCAAAGCCAATTATATTTGCAGTGGCTTATCACAGCAATTATATGAAGCAGCAGGGCAGTCAGTAATGACTTTTTTGTTAGGGGAGTGCTAAGAACACTTCCAGCAGAGCTCCATTACCTGGATTACAATCACAGTTTTAAATTAGGTACCAATGCAAGTAATTTAGTTTTGTTTTTGTATTTAATTGGTCATTAACTGGTTCATGCCAATAATTTTATTTCTATGCCACTCACTCATTAAATCTCCCTGAAACATCTAACCAGAAACATTCCTTGTTGAAAAGGAAAGAGACAGGCATTCCTTATAAAAACATTTCTATGCCTGTATGCCACCTTTACCTCCTCATGAACAAATTTGAATGGCAAAACATTTCTTTTTCCGCTGTAGTAAATGTGTAGTCATCAACATAAGTCAATAGAAGTCTGGTAAATGCTATTCTTGATTGAGCAATATTTGTGTATAGTCCAGCATCAGGCTGCTGGTTGGAGTCAAAAAAATCATACTCGTAGGGAAACTGAAATGATCAATTATGCAATAATTTTCCTGTGAGGGGAAGTTTCTTTCTTGTCCCATTGGCTACCTGTTGTTTTATGTTCTGAAATAAGTTTGTAATTTTTTTTTTAAGAAATAAATCTTCTTCGATGTAAATGTGAATGTTCTCATTATCCATATAAATGTTTAATCCTTTTTAAAATTCTGCTAATCTTTAAGGTCTCAGTGATATTTTGTGGCAATAAGCTCTAGGTTAATTATGCATGTGCAACAAAGTATATCCTTTTATCAGTTTTAAATTTAAATCCTGCCTATTTACTGCTACATACAGGAACTTTATAAATCTATATTGTGCAATTTTATGCTTCAGCCATTTTATTCAAGTGAGTGTATGCATGAATGTAATGACTGGAGAATGCCCTAATGGGTTCTTTCCAACCCTAATTCCTTTCCTCAGTGTGTATTTCTTCGTGAAAGGGACTTTTGGATCAGCGGATTTGGATTGGAGCTGTGTCCAAGGTAGAAACTAAGATTGGACTCCTCCAAACAGCTTATGAAGAAGGTCAGGAGGAATTATCTTTCAGAAGTCAAGCCTAAGTGCCAGACTTCATAGCTCAAATCAGGCAGTACCCAAGGGTGAATAAGGAAGAAAAAGTTGTGTGAATATGCATGTAGCCCAGCATTAGTGGGGGTTTCTGTCCCTCCACAATAACTGAATCACAAATCATTTTTCAATCTAATATCACCTTTTAGCTAGAAAACCTAGGTCATTTATTTGCAGCAGTAAGGACTCACAGATTTTAAATCCAGAGGTCCAGCTGCTCTTCCCCAAGAGATATCTATCACATTTGTTAAATTTTAAATACAAGTTCAGTTATGTTCAGATATATGCTGTGTCCACACGCCAAGGGGATTTGTGCAAACAGGTTTTATATAAGAGGCACCGTTTTGAAGAATTATTAAATAACGGGTTAAAATTAATGTTGTGAGCTCCTCCTGCTGACTTTTTAACATCAGCCAAGTAACATTTGGACAATTAAGTTATTCTCTATTCCTGTAAAATTCTCATTAATTTGAGAGTTTCTTACATAGAGATTTTATAATGTCATTTTTCACTCATGCTGGTTCAAAGGAAAAGATAGAGGAGGGGAAAAAGATGAAGGGAGATACCATTAATAAGAATAGAGCAGCTAACTGCTGTGAAAACAGGAAGACAAAATAGAAATATCCAGCTCCTGGAACCTGAGGAGGAAAGAATGATAGTGTAATAGCTTATGGACCCATTTCTATAAAGGACTGTATGAAAGCAGTTGGCCCCATGTTTTTTTGAAAAACAAACAAACAAAAACAAAAATAAAATGACAAAAAAGTATGCCTGCTACCAGTCAAAGGTCTTAGCTGGGATCAAGTTATAAAGAGCAAAAGATAGAAACAGTCTCCTATACAACATGCCAGAATTACTTTAGTGGAAGGAGTTACTCCAGATGAAGTGCTTTTGCTCTGCACCAGAAATACCTGAAATATTAATGTATACAGGACTGTGGAAAATTGAAGTTTTGTGTTTTTCTTTTGTTATGCTAGTAGCGTAAAAATAATTTTAGAGACTTTTGATCAGTATGGCTCTGGTAACCATTTGGATGAGCCAAAAGATACTGAAAATAATTTAGGAATATGCAAAAGACTATTTAACCTGATTGCTTTCAGGTGGATGGGATAATGAGGACTGAAGTTCAAAGGTACTATAAAACTGTGGACTGTTTATGAAGAAAAAAGAGCAGTCCTTTAAATGGAATAACTCTACAAACTGAAAAAAAAAGTATGCTATGTGCTGAAATGTAGTATAGGACTGCTGAAAAACCTGCCGAAATCATAGATTATCTTTCAATTTGGAAAAAAACTACATTGTCAAATTATCTCAAGAATTCATTCTAAATTTGCTAAGATTGAAAAGATGCTGCCAAAAGGTTGATGTTTAGATCATAGGATCACAGGCTTATTGAGGCTGGAAGGGTCCTCAGCATTAGTTTAAAGCTTGATAGGTTTGAATCTTTGGAGTAAGGAAGCTGAAAGGAAGAAATGAGGAAGGCAATTTTCATTCCTGGTGTTAATATGCATGATGATAAAAAGCCATTGCATAAGGAAACAATATCTGATTAAAAAGTATCCGGAATATGAAATGGCCACCAAGAAGAAAGCACATTAATTGCTGAGATCATTAAGAATGATAATAAGATATGGCAGGAGGTCTGCTCAGCAAGGCGTTAACTGCTCTTCATTAATATACAAAAGCTGGAAAACAGAAAGGATGAACTCATAATAGGAACACATGCTCTGAAACGGGAATGTGCAGTGGCAACAGAAACCTCAGATAGAAATTGGGACTCTAAACACACTTGAAGCACATCACTTATTCAGTGAGCCTGAAATAAAAATCAAAACTGTGGGGAATATCACTCTATGGATGGTATAGTCAAAAGTTTATGTGAACATATATAAAAGCAAATATATCATCAGTAAACTAAAGCAGTCAAAAACCACTTTGGAGAACTACTGTGAAAGCTATTTTACTGGAAAAAAGTAGAGATGTCTATAAATACTTTTTTACCATGCCCTTGTCAAAATATTTTAAATAAAGAGAGAGAAAAATTCAATTGTAAAAGGCTCTGATGAGACCCAGGCCACAATAGCATGGATGTTTACAGCTAACTGTGGTCAAGAAAAAAGTAATTCAATCTGAGCATCTATAAAGGATGACTATGAAGATATTGGAGGAATGAACTGTACATATCTGAAAGAAAAAAGAAAAAAAAAGAAAGAAAATTAACATAAAGAATAATATTAGAATAAGAATGAAATGAGATAGAATGACTACTATATATTTAATGTGAAAAAAACGAATATGTCAAATGGTCATCAAAGCAGTGACACCTTAGAATATTATTATTATTATTATTACTATTATTCAAAAGAAACTACCCCGATTTGACTAAAGAGATCGGGAGGGGGAATATATGAGTTAGAAACAGATGTGTTTGGGTCACCAAGGTCTGCAGGGTGCCCTTTGTAAGAGGAGGCCACCTGCTGCCATGTGGCAGGTAGGAACAGCCACCAGGCAACAAAAGTATGTTTCACAAGAAGCTGTGTCTCTAAGGGCTGTAAGAAATGACAGAGAAGATGGAGAGAAGGCAAAGGAGAGATACAGGAGAGAGATGCAGGACAGCACATGTGAGGATGCACATGAGGATATATAACAGGAAAGATATGAGAGCACACAAAAAAGAGGTATGCAGGAGGCACTCCTCCGAAGGGGCTTCCGTGGGACCCACATTGGAACAGGGACCTTCCAAGAGAGACTGTGGTCTTTGTAGGACCCATGCTGGACTCGCAGAAGTAAAGAGCATTGTAGGTTGGCCTCATCTTCTGTGCCACCAGTGGCCTCATCAAAGAAAGGATGTCCAACCTTCCAGGGAATCAAGGGTAATGGGGACTAGGAAGAGAGGAGGAGAGCTGCTGAAATACAATTGAGCCTGGAGAAGTGGGGAGGAAGTGTGTTTCCCCAGGTATTTAATTGGCTATGTCTTCTTTGTTTCTTAATATAAAATCAGTAATTAAAGTCTGTTAATTGGCAATAAATTAAGCGAAATTCCCCAAGTAGTTGCTCTCCAAAGGGGCCTAGAATTCATGAATTGGGAGCTCTTTTCAAATCTTTCTACTTCAGAATCCAGTTGGGTGAGAAAACTGAAAATTTCATATGCTGGCTGTGAATGATATCAGTACCTAAAAAAAAAAAAAAAAAGGAAAAAAAAAACAATCATCTGACATGATATTCAGAGTGAGTAAGACTTAAAGAAATAATTGTGTTTTTAAGCAGGAAACATGCAAAATATCTTTACAATGTATTTTAGATAATAGTTGCATGCAGGCAATTGACTCCAGTCAATGACTCCATTTCAATCCAGCAATTTCACTTGGCTTACATAATGTCCAGAGGGACTTCAGAGAAAAGTCAATCACAGTAAAAGAGGAGGATTATAGAAGTAAGGAAAAAAAAATGAAAGCTTTTTAGTCATTGATCTAAACATTGCAAGGCAGCTCAAAATTTGTGTTGGAACAGGGCAGTAATTTCATTTGAAACTGTAAGTATCTGCAGAAAAAAAAATAGATTTCTTCTTACTTGAGCTGCATTTTCCTGTTTTTAACCGATGCACAGTACAACTCAAACAACTAATGAATTTCTTGAGGGCATATGCTTTTGTAGAGTTAATAGAAAAAAACATACAAAATCCCCAAAACCATGGAATAGATGCTGTCCTGGGAGGAGCCCAGAAAGTGTGCTCGTTCCTTTGTGCAGACAATTTGGGTTCCCCTGCCTGCCGTGGTGCCCCTGAGCCCTTCTGTGCTTGTGGAGTAGCCCAGCAGGGTACTACTGGGGTTATGCTCTCATCATCTCTCTGTGCTCCTTTGTGCTTGTGGGAATGAGCTTTTTATCACATAACCTAACAATTGGTATCCACAGATTTGGGTTTCTTGTTTTGTTTTGTATGTTTATTCATTTGTTTAATTTCAAAACACAGTAATGATGTTGTTTTTCTGGGGTCAGTATATCATATGTAACAATAAACTTACAAAAAAGGGGTGTTTTTTAAGCAACCCTACGCACACAGCTGAGTTCTATGGGTATTCTTGCATATTTTGAGAAAGATGCAGCTCATCAGATGATTTGGGAAGCATTTTTAAGTTTTTTACACTCCTGTAAAATGTAAATGAATATGAATGTTTTGCCTAAGTCTGCCAAAGAAACAATAAGAGTGGATTTAAGATGCTAGATAAAACAATATTCAAGAGCTTGAGTGAGGTAAGTCTTAAGCTTTTCATGGCTCTTAGGCTAGCTTTTGGTAGAAGGCTCATTCTGACATCCAGAACTGTCTCCAATATGATGACAGGATTCAGACATTAAGTATCCAAAGAGATTGAGTATATGTGAGTTAAGCATGGATGAGAGGAGAAAATGCTTTCCTTCAATCCACAAAATGCTTTTAGCTTATTTGCACATATTATACATAAAAAAAATGGAGATGCGGTACAGTACTCCACCTAACTTTTGCATTTTTTTTTTCTTTTTCAAAATATTCTTAGGATAATTTTGAAATGAATGAATTTTGAAATGAAAAGGCTTTGCTTTTGTCAGCAGCTATCCTTGTATTAATTATTTGGGACAAAACATCACATTTTCAGCTGGTGTAGCTCCACTGAAGCCAGTAGAGCTTTTATTATTGTTTATCACTGCCAGTGTAGAACAGCTGAAGCTATGTAAGACACAGACTAATTGCCACTTTGGGGTAAGGCAGAGAGAACTGGGACCATGCAGCCAATCCATCTGTCATGGAACACTTGAGTAAAGATTAAACTCATGGCTCCACAGTCTCTAGTTTATATTGTCAGAATCTGAACTGAATTAAAATTTGAATTATATGCTGTTTTATCTTGTTGCATATCTACCCAGTTTCACCTGACCTGAACTAACTTTCTACATATAATATTGAATTCTTTACAAAAAAATTTGCTTGAGAATCTATATTTTTACGTTGCCTTACCATGTATATCTTCCATATGTTCTATATCCGTAATTAGAGCTTTGAAAAGCTAACCTTTAATAATAAACAGAGTATGTCAAAGAAATGACATATGATACAGCTTAAAAATAATGAATAATTATGAATGATACTAATGGTCCCTTAATGTTAATGTCATTCTGCTGATTTAATACAGCAATTAATTTTGCAGATGAAACACATGCAGGTGCTTTGATTCATTTTTTACATCTTCAGTTCCCAGCTCTCTTGATAGTTTTGCAAATTTCAAATTAATACTGAGTAACTTTCATAGCAATTTTTATTATAACATGTTCTTAACCTAACAACCACTTAGCACTTTGAGAATTATTTTACATTAATACCACTTATGGTTATATTCATTCATTATATTTAGGATTATTTCTGTGAGCAAACTTATTCTACTGATCATAACTTAGCCAATTTTCCTATATAAATTATATGTCATGACTCCCTTTGTTTATGAGAATATTGGCTGTAATTATTTCATGCACTGGTCAGATAATAACTTCTATTCTTTTAATATAATAATAATAATAATAAATATTAAATTCTGTCTGCATTTACGATCATATTTTTACTGCAGTTACTAAATTTGTAATGTTTACCTATACAAAGTATGCCTACATAATGGATGTTAGATATATGCCACATGTACATGTGGGGTACTAGTGGTATAGAAATATTAAAAATTAATAAAATTATTTTCAGAGGTAGGATTCTTTTCCAAGGTAACTTGACAGGTCGCTCTTTTTCTCTAAACTCCATCTTGCTTACCACCCTACCAATAGTAGATACCTAGATTAGGATGCATAAAAAAATCTTAACCCACTGAAGGTGTCAATCTCCTCTTTTTTATGTCTATCTTATATTTGTTCAGGACTCATCGTTTTCCTCACTCAGTTTTGTGGATATGCTTTCTCAAAAACCTGTTGTGACTTGCTTCATTTGTGCCACTCTTCTAAAGCTTTCCCTCTTCATCCTGAAAAAAAAAAAATCTAGTTTAATGGTGCTGAGACTAACAAGATTTATATAGTTCTGTGCTAAATGCTCTTAAATCAGGATGGATTTCTCTTTCTCTACTAAATGCTACCTCCTCTCTCCCTCTGCTTGCTTTATAGCTCATCTTGGCATTCTTTTTAGGTAAGACAAAGTAAAACCAGATTTGGAGAGTTGTTGGACAGGGCCCTATCTTGCTTATTCAACTAGTGCAGATATAACTATAGATAAGAATTATTGAGGGTGTCTTCCTCAAAACTGATGCAACAAATTTAGTTTGCAAAGGTTAACTCAGGAGAATATCAAAGATCCTTCTTGCTTTGTGTTTTCCTACTCATTGACTCTTCTTCTCAAATTATCATAATTGTAGGATATGCAATTGTTGAAAATTTTAGCTTTTGCTCCAGTCCAGATATTGTTTCATGGAAATCCAGGTGGCCCTGCTTCAGATATGGAAGCTTATGGAAAAATCATCATGGGCATTTATGCAGTGATTGTTTCTAGATGTTATTTATTACATGTGAAAATGTTCTCATTCTCTCCACAAATGGGTTAATATGCCCCAGTTATGATTTCAGGTTTGTTGAGGAGACCACTATACACAATATTTCTGATGTTCTTTTTTTCTGTGAATAGATTGAGCTTTCATTTTGCTAAGGGTTGCTCATTAAGTTCAGAAGTCAATACAACATGCTGCTTGAGGATGAGGAAAGCACAGGGCCAGACGGGATCCTCAGATGCCCCTCCTTGATGATATCTTTCAATGAATAAATTAGTCAAAGGTATGAAATGTGCTCATTGCTTTCCTTTGTGGTATGACTTAGCCTTTGCTATCATTCTTAGGACTATGAGATATACACAAAGAGACCGATGCTCACAGCAATAAGCTCTTCTCTAGGGGTTGCTTAGGTGTTTTTTTTTTTTTTTTCTTTTTCCTGGACTATAAATGTAAATTACAAAGAGAGGAGAGAATGAAGCCTATTGTATATCGTTGTACAAAATCCTGTAGAACTATCTCCTCAGTCTAGGGCATGCATTTAAAGTAACAAAGACACTAATGGAATGAAATAGCTTCATGTGAAGCATTTGCTGGTTCATATAGGTAAGAATAAATCCATTTCCTCCAAAGCTGCTTGAGAGGTCCAAGGTCAGGAGGGCAAGATGTCTGCTAGACAAAATGGTTGTGGTCTGATGTGGGAAAAAGCAAGAACTACCTAATTTTTCATTAAGATCTAATAGAAACCGTTACATTCCATGCTTTCAGGTCTTTTGGAGAGCTGTCAGAGGAAAAATAACTGGCTATGTCTTCAAAGTTTTTGCCTCTCCCCATCTTTTTTTGACTTGTTTTCTTTTTCTGCAAGGGGGATTTGTGATAGTCACAATGAATAAATGTGCAAAAGCAGGAAGGAGATGGGGTAAGGATAATGGTGAGGGTAAGACTGTTGTGGTCATGATATAAGAGCATTTCACATGACTGAGACCATACGGGTATCCAGGTTAAATAAAAGGAAGATGTATTGTTTTCAATGAGACTTTAGCTGTCTAAACTATAGCACAGTAAGTATAAAGAGGAATTTGTTTTCTATCCAGGGCAGTAGAATAGCCACTAAGAGGCATCTAACTAAGTTACTGAGTCATCAAGCTGTGCTTTTATGAGTTAGCTTGGGGAAAGGAATCCAGGCAAAGAAACTATAATATATACCTTTGCCCTCTGACTTTTATACCGACACTGCTGCCACTGCTGGTCTTCTTCCTTGTAGACTTCTTAATTTCTTCAGATAAATAGGTATCTTGATGAAGAGCATTGTATTCGATTATAGATTTTTCTGTAGTCTTATATATAGCATTGCTCAGGTTCCATTTCCTGTGTGTTCTAGTTCTGTACATTACAGAAATATTGTCAAGATTCATTTTTTTAATACTGGCAAAATACAAAACATCTAGAATTCATACATCACAAATTCTGAAGGATAAAATCTCAGCATTTTATTTGTATAATGCTGCTTAATTCAAATGATATGAGACATTAGTTTTTAAGCAGGCTGAAAAATAGTTGTGCAATTTATTTCTTTCATCAAGAAATACTGTTTACTTATCTCTTTTAAAGCTGTTCTCATACAGTTATCCAGGACTATCTTATCAAATCACTGTTCCCCTCTGTACTAACATTGCCTCTTTGGACACACTTGGGTATGACTGAACTGCTTCAGTGAAGCACCTGACCTGAGCACTATTGACCTGAGCAAGTATATTCACACTGTGTAGCAACAGTATAGCTGCAAACAACAGAGCTTATTAGCTTGAAAACAGCACTTAATACTACTTGTGCTTCACAGCCTTAGCAGTTTTGCAGAGGGTGCCAGCTCATCTTTCCAAATTGCATCCAGAAAAAACATTGCTGTATATTCCAAACTATGTCTCTAGTCTTTCTACAGTTAACAGTGAAAGATAATATAATCA
Source organism: Tinamus guttatus (assembly GCF_000705375.1). The sequence continues at coordinate 52,052 of NW_010581411.1, forward strand.
CCTATAAAGGTGTGACTCATTGCTCTCCACCTAGTATAGATGCCTATAACATGTGGTATAAATCTGTCTCTTAAGTGCACATCCTTTAACTTCATTGTCTATAGAGGAAACACATGATTTGGCTTGATTATTTTTGAAATCTGAAGTTGTATAGGATGACTTTCATTCATGTTATTGGTTTCTACACTATTTCTATGTTGCTTCTATATGAGAATTCATCCTATGTTTTCTGCTAATTAGTATATATCAGTATGTACTGATTGTAATATATTCATGTTATTTATTATAAAATTTGCTAAAAGTCAGGGAATTGACTGTAACTTTGTCCTGTAAAGGACCTAGTTAATTTTAGAATCTTTAAGATAAACAGATTCTTAAAAAGTTGTGTTCTTACTCAGCATGGTACCTCAGATGTCTTTAAAAAAAGAATGCTTATCTAATGGAAGGAACCAGAAGACTTGAGTCTATTCATTCATCTTCAGCAATTTTGCATCTTAATTCAGATTATATGTTTAAAATGAATGGAAGTCTAGAGTTTGATTTTCATATTTATGTTTGTGCTTTAGTTTGCAATTTGTTATGGAAGTCCCTTTGAAAGAAGAATTAGGGCTATATTCAAACAACCTAAGGCTATAAAGATTTTTTTTTAACTCAAGAGAATAATTATGAAATACTGTAATAACATAAACCGTAACAATCATGCATTCAAAAATATTGGAATTAGTCCCTAAAGCTCCAAAGATTGCTTCATGCACTCAAAATCCTTGCAGATTAAGCACAATACTAAGTGATTTCTTTATTATTTGTATCACTGGATGGTGTATTTGTAAAATTTCTGCATCACTGAGCTTGCATTTTCATGGTAACATTGTCATTTAGCAGACATGAAAAAACACATTCACACAGAAGCATGACATAGTTTCCTTTAGAGTGGAGACAATGATTTAATTTAATGAACTACAAGTAATTGGCTTAAGCAACAAAAAAAATCCAATGAGGTTGATAGTTTTATCTTAGAGCTGTTAGTGTCCTATGATATACTAATAAGCTAACTATGGGATGTGGCCCATGTACTCATATCAGTCTCTAGCTTTGAGACCGTCTTTGGAGTCAGTATGATGTCCTCTTTTCTACTTGCATGTTGTACCAACAGGGTTTTTTTCAGTGTATTTTTATAGGTTTTGTCATTGTGACAAAGATTCCAAAGATGTCCACTTCCCCAGGTGTAATAAGTACTGTGCTATATGCAAACAATCAGTATGGCAGAGTGAGCAGAAAGTCGGTGAACACATGCATACATAGTTTGATTTAAATATGGATTTACTGTTCTTTTCTTGAAAAATCAAAGAATAGAAATCAAGGATATTTTTTCCCCCTCGCAAAACTTTCTAGGAATATTTGCTAAAAAAGGAAAGAAAACAAGAAATGAGATATGACCTTTTACCTGAGTTCTTTTTACCTGAGTAGCTTAAGGAACCACATCTCTTGCTGCGTGAAGGGGTGTCTACCTGGAAAACATATTTAGGGATGAGAAATTCTGAGAATGAGACTCTCTTATTTGCTGTTAGTGAGGAAAGTCTACAACTTTAGGTAAAGATCCTTAGGTAGGATTAATTTCAATTAACTTAGATATCTGAAGATGATATCTGAATTATAGTTAATCAAACCCCCTTCATAGCAGTGCAGGTTGAAACATTCAATTTTAAGAGATGCTTAAGGCCACATGAATCATTCTCAGACTGTGCGTGTCTCCACTGATAATTTAACTAAAGGTGAGTATCTTTGGTTAATTATCTTTTGGTTGTTTAAGTTTAGGCGAGGTAGATCCTATCTTAAATATTCAGCCATATGAACAAGCGCCCTAATCTTTTTCTTACTCTTTCATTTTGCCTCGATAACTGTTTCATTACTTTAAATGAGGTAGTACAGCATAAACAAAAAGGAAAATTTTGGAACAAAAAATAAACTTGTCCTCTCGCATATCGGTTAGAACTCTCTTGTGAAAAAAAGGGTATCTGTCACCTGGCACAACTTGGCACATCAGAAAAAGCCTGAACTTGGAAATCTAAGTAACATACCAACACCCAAATATTTCTGTTCCCCAGAAAACTTTAAATAAGTAATTATATTTTGTGTCTGATGATTCTAGGTGAGCAGATAGATTGCAAACTATTGTGGACAGACTATGGGATTGCAGTAGGGTTGAACTACATGTGAGGTTTACGGATGCTGTCAGTAAGCAATAAATAATCAGTATGAAGGATAAAGCTTACATCTTTCTAATTCTTTCTAATTGTTCCCACTTTCTTTTTAATTTGTCTATCACTAGGGGGAGGGGAAAAATGTCTGATGATGCAAACAACACAGCATTTCACGTGCAGCCAATGATAGCAGATATTCAATGTAGTTATCTGAGTTCAGAGCATGTTTTCAGACTAAACTTTTGCAAACTATTCTTGCTGTTATTTTGCTCTAATTTTGTTGTCAATATTTCAGCCTATAATAAAATAGTACACCAGTAGAATATATATATATATATATGTTTGTAATAATGCAAGATAATCCCTTACAAAATAATACTGAACACTTAGACTAGTTTTGGTAAAGTAAGTAATATTCACCTTAGGTAACAATAAACAAGTTACTTTGAAACTAAAAGTTGCAGAGGAAAGTAATTTGCAGAGGCAAATTATAATTTGTTCTGTTATTTCCAAAAAGTCATTCCTTCTGTATGCTTTACTTGTTTCGTATTCACTCTTATTCCATAATAGGATACTAAAAGTAGAAATATTTTAGTCAGAAAATACTGAATATTTAATGATGTAACCAAAACATCAATTTCATGGAGAAATTAAGCAAGTCAACAACAGCAGACTTTTTAATCCATTAGACTTCTCTTTGACATCTTTAGTTTCATTCAGAGATTCCAAAATAACATATTATGTGAATAAAAAGGTTTTTATTTTATTTGATTGTTTTTAGCTGATCATGAAATATTCTTTTAACATAGATAAAAGCAAGGGGCTTCGGTGATGAAGTTTCTCAGCTGGCCTAATTTCACTCTAATATACTTTATAGACGAGGAAATGAGAAATATTACCCAAAGATTCACCATTTTTCCCTAGCAGCTTTACTTTTCCATTGCTGAGAAATCCATAAATCATTAACTTTTAACACACATTTTTATACTGAAATCTGTTCAGCAGATAATTAGGTACTGTTTGGCAAAAATTTCTGCTCTGAAGCTATGTTATTAGGACTGCAGGCTTTCATCTGGTTTAGCTGCATCACTGCTACTATAAAAGGTCACAGTGGAGGAAAACATATCTGCTGTTGCTCCACATTCCTGACACATCATTCCATTAAAAGCTGGCATGTAGGAGAACACTGTTTTCCCATTACAGAGCAGACCTGTTAAATGACAGAGATAAAAGCTAGCCAAAACACTGTCGCTCTTCCAGTACATCTTGTTTTCCATGTACTACTGCTCCTTAAAGTATAATGCAATAAAAGAAAGTAGTGAAGGAGTTCAGGGCCTTAATGAGGAGTAATTTGCCCCCACCTTGTTTGCAACATGGTGCCATCTATTGTCTGGACTATGAATATGACATTTACTCTTTGCTCTGTAATATGTCAGTCACAAAAGTTATATGTATATTTTTAAAACCTCATTAAAATATAAAACTTTTTTTAATAAATACTTAATAGACATCTAACCATCAGCATATGTTGTAAAAATGCAGTAAAATTAACAAAAAATCCTATAAAACCATAAAACACAACAATTCCCACAATTAAAGCTTGAAGAGCTTTTTTCTGGAGCTTAGTAAATATAGAGGTTCTAATGCTAATTCTATGCTTTCTACCACAAGAATTCCTCACATTTTAAAGATAAGCAAAGCACAGAGAGAGATAGTAGTTCTATGAGGTGTTTGGGACCTATTGGATTCATGTATGGCATTTCTTTCTTTCTCAGAATCTATCAGAATATTTTAATGAAATGTCTGTAGATGATATAGCCCCAAACAATTTATCAAATAACATTCAGAATCAGGTCAGAGATTTTGTGGAAGACAAAAAAAAATCTCACCACACAAAGCTATATTTATAATAATTTCTAACATACATATGATATTCTACTTCCTCTTGTTATCCAGTATATGGTGTGATTTCTATACGCCTGAAGACATCTGAGATATTTGCATGGTGATGGCTGACAAGGCAAAGGACATGGAAGAGAGTTGCCCTCTTCTGGAGGCTAGTCAGGATAACCCATGGCACTGGAAATCTATTTAGACATCTCAGTCACACCCTTTGTTCCCTGACAACTTCTGTGCTTCTTCTGGAAGAAGTTTAAGCTTCACAAGAATTTATCGTCTTTGATAATTAGGTTTGGGCTTTACTTGGAACATGGTGGAATTTTACGTCTGTTTTGATTGTATTTCAACCCAGGAGTTACTGGCTTATTTGCATATTTTTAACTTTACTTAATAGTTAGTACAAAAACATCAGAAAAGACATTTGATGATGTATTGACATGTAGCTGTTCCCACCATTTTAATAGCTTAAATTTATAGAGGATGTTGAAATACAATTTTAATAAAGTATTTTTATTAATTTTTGTTTTGCCTTCTGGCTGCAACCGAATGAAATATATGTCATATGAGATACTTCATTGATATCAAAATCGAAACTACCACATGACTTGAATTCCTAGCACATAGCTTCATTAAAGGAATATAAGACAACTGCATATGAAACACATAGTTTTTGCACCTTACCCATGAAGCATTCTGGGCATTACAATGAAGATGAAAAGGAAAGAATTTAAACCTAATAGTCACATAACTTGCCTTTCATGAATATTATGAGAAACAGTATAATACTAGAATGATAGTATGCCCTGAAAGTGACTACTGAAATTATCTGTATCTTCATTTCTGTTCATTTCCTTCAAGGAAATGTAATTTAAGTAGTTTTCCTTTGGTAGTAGACTTTACGCAGAGTTGTTTACATTGGCTTAAATGCAGTCTTTAGTTAATAATGGCAAGATCCTTTTGTACACCGTTGAAAGAGATATTCTGCTAACCTGGCACTCGGATGTATAAATGACATTTAATGAAGAGTCAATAAGGTTTGTAATTTCTGTGGTATGTACATGGATAGGAGCCAATTACTTAAGGTCATTTGGAAGGTAAATATCATTCCTGTCTAGGCATACACTGATGTTACCTTTGTCTCTGTGATAGTTTCTTGTAAAGCTGAACAAAGATCTCGTAAATCCACAGAGCCAAATTCAGCAGTACTGATCTAAATCTTCTGTGGATGTTTTGCATGACACCCATAATTGAAAGAACATATAAAACAGGTTTAAATGGCTCCTCAGACTTATAGACACTTCATCCCCTGAGAAGCTGGAGTTAATTGACAAGATGGTTCTTAAATTGTGGTCCTCTTTTTTCATCACTTTTCCTCAAATATTTTCTCTCTCCCTTTTCTACTTATTTTGGAGATTAATTTTCCACAACAAACAATTAAAGTGTTTTTCTTTATACTTTGTATAGTTCTTTGGGTCTGTGAAAACTGAATGCATAGAAAATGTAAAATGGCCCTGTATGATTATGCTCTCCTATAGTTGCCACTCTACACAATATACAGATGTAAGCCCCTTGTCTTTAATATTAAATGGAATAAATTATGCAGCCTTAACTTTTTACCAATTAAATAATATACCATGTGGTTATGATTATGCCTAGGACTCATGTCATATTGGCAGATATATGTTGTCCTATTTCCTTTTTAAAAATGTTAATCCAACATTAGCTTTCTTCTCACTCTGTGATTTTCCTAGTATTACAATGCTAACGGAAAAGCAGCATTAATGAGTCAGTGTGTTCATCAGACAGCTTTTTAAAACTTAGTTTTAGTAGATTACAGAAATTTCTGGTTTGGGAAATACTATTAGAAGATAGAGTTAAAATCTCTCTTAGTTACCGTTAGAAGATGAATTTTTTCATCATCGTAAGCATTGTGGTATAAATCTATTATGTATGAATTTTTTTCCTAAGTAAGTTTTTTTCCTTGTAAAGTAAGAAAAAATGCAATATATAATGCAGGTTTTATATAAAATGTACATGAGTCTTTATACATTGTGAGAAGTACATGTATATAAATATAGCTAATATTTATGTATGAATACATAATGTACAGTTCCCTTCTTATTATCCTTATCCCTAGCCTAGAGGGATAGTCTAGGTCTTGATTTTTGTAGCTTATATTGTACTTTTTATTTTGTACTTTCTTTTATTACATTTTTACTTTTACACTGAAAAATGCTTTGTCAAATTCCAAAAAGTAAAGTATAAAATATTTTGTACCTGAGATATTAAATGAATGCATTAAAAAATAATAGTACCACTAGTAAAGACGAAATCAATTTTCTCCAACACTTTTAGTGATTTTTGAAATTTTCCCCTTCACGTTCTTCTTATATGAACTTTTTTAAAAATTATTTTAACAAAATGTTGTCTTGACTTCATATTGGTTAAAATAAATCTGTTTATTTTTGAAAATATGTAGTACAGATCTTAAAACTAGTGTCTCCAAGCCATGTCTAGACACAAATGACATTTCTGATCTCCAAAATACAGAATTTCCTAAAGCAAACTGACATCAGTGAAAAAAAAAGTTTTTAAAGCACATCTTTGATACACCCAAACCTAAAAGGCTCATTTTTGTAACTAAAAATGGAATTTTCATTGTTTAATAAAGAAATACACAGCTGTGATGCTACTTCTTAAATTTGAGTTCAATTCTATGCTATTTTTAAGGAAAATGGGACTGTGCTGGGACAGTCTTCCTGAAGAAGAAGAAACTTTCATTGTGTCGGAAAGTGTTCTTATTTTCTCATCCTTGGAAAATGCCAGGTAAGCTATTACAGTAGGAAAACCCTTCTCTCTTTTGCTGTTATTGTCATAGTAGGATTTAGTATCCTTGCTTTCTAGCAGACTGTTTCTATAGCATGATGTCCGGGACACCTAAAGCAACTGGGCAAAGTTTTTACATTCAGGAAATGATTGAAGAAGCCATAAGCTTTGTCACCTCTTTCACACTAGGTAAGATCAATGATACTACATAATGCCAGGCAAGCGATTTCGCTGAGTGACAGGTGACAACATCCGAATAACAACGAATATCTTGGCAAATACACAGTAATGAAATACGTGGCAAAAATCTAGATTACTACCTTTGTATGCAGTGTGATTACTTAAGTTTGTATTGTGACTACTTTGTGTCAGAGCAGTGTGCCTAAGTGATAATTAAAATATTAAGTTGTGGCTCAAATGACTTTGCTGAGTGATAAGCTATTAGGCTGATTAATGATAAATAACCCAGCATTATTTGGAATAGCATATGGTAAGTTACATGAACAAATTTGATACTGCATGTAAAATTGCAGATTATTCATATGACATATAAAAAAATTAACTGCTTGTTTTCCTTTCTATCTAAATTCTCTGATATAGTAAAATCGAATGTATTTGTTCAAAAACATTAGCAATGATTTTATTGTCAAATTAGCAAAAAGAAAAAAGGCGAGGTGAGGCAAGGCGAGGCAAGGCAAGGCAAGGCAAGGAAAGGGTTATTTAGATCTGTGTTACTACTGAATTTAACATATATGGTGTCTTTATTTATGCTAGACACTTTTTTTGCTTGCTTTGTTATTTGTCAAAAATAACAATATTGCTCAGGTCTGGGTCTGCATTTCTGTAACCGACCATGAGTGAGAATTCATAGCTGTGTGCCAGCCTATGCACAATCCCTTGTCATCCCATGCATGTACTCCTCTACACTGCATCCTGTGTTGGTATACAACCACCCTTCCATAAAGCACCTGCAGATGCTTTTCCAGTTGAAGTGGGTGATGCAACTGGAGCCTGCTGGTGGCTCTATCCTGTACACAAACATGAGACAATAAATTGATGAATAAGTCCCCATATTAAACTCATGAGTGTTACCACATAGCCCTAGCACACTAAGCTAACCCCAATTCAGGTGCTGGCTCAACAGCACATTGTCACTGAGAAGATTTCCAACTTCTTCAGTAACAGGCATCTGCAAAAAGAATTGTACTTCAGTAAAGCAAACCACAGTACTGAGGTGTTGCTTAGTCGACATTTTCCCAGATATGGCTGTTGAGTGGTTTCTGGAAGAGCCCTTTTCTTCAGTAGTCTCAGCATACTTCTTTGAGGCTGACAAACAATATCGCATCTCTGTAATATTAGATGATTAAAGCCACAGATATATTTCAGATGAGACTCCTACTACACAATACAGGGTGGGGAGGGGAAGCCTTTTCTCTTTTATTTATTTATTTATTTAGTATGAAGAAAAAGAGAGAGAAAGAGAACACCTATAATCATTTTGAAATAACAAATTAACAAAAATAGATTGCTTTATAAAATATTTATGCATCTCTTTAAGTGGGAAGACATCAGTGATTTGCAGAAATTAAAATGAATACCTAAGCCTGAATAAAAAGATATTTCTAAGCTAAGTCTCAAAATGCTGCACTTATAGAAATCTATCACATTAATTTCAGAAGAGTTTGAGAAATATGTAAAATAACTAGCACAAGAAAGAAAAACAGATCTAAAAAAGTTAGTTCAGGGAACATGATCATGAACTAAAATTTGATAATCAAAAGCAATATTTTTAGGAGATGGAACCATAAGAATCCAGCAGAATTTAGGCTGCACAAATACAGCTGTGTCCTTTTTGTTAGAAATTCACTATTTTATTACAGTAATGTTTGAATCTGGCATTACACCATCTAGTAAACAAAATAAAAAATAAATTTAAAAAATTCAGAAGAAATATCTTCTGAAAGTACATGATTCCTAGTTTCTAAACATCCAGAGGAATCTGCAAGTGATTGTTGTGGATGCCTCTCTGATGCAGGAGACAGAGGCACCTAATTGCCAACTTGTCTAGAGAGGTTTGTTGCCAGGGACGCAAATACAAGATGTCATGGAAAGACTGACAAAGCTTGTCCTTGCATCAGACAATTCCCTCTGCCACTTTTCCATGTGGACATTAATGATACCAAGGCCAAATCGGAAACCATCAAGCATGACTTCAGAGCTCTGGGGATGGTGTTCAAGGAGTCCAGGGATACCAAGTCATTTTTTTTTCCCTTAATGGTGCCAGTGAAGGGGAAGGGATGTGAGGAGGAGTAGACAGATATTCCAGGTTAAGAGCTGGTTGCATGGCTGTTGGCAACAGAGTTTTGGTTTCTGTGATCATGAGACCCTGTTTGAAGATTGCCAACTGATCGTGAGAGATGGGATCCATCATACTAAGAGAGGCACATGTGCCTACTAACAGGTTGGCCAGCCTGGTTAGGAGGACTTTAAACTAGGAAGATGGGAGAAGGGGAGATGGGATGCCTCCAGCAGAAGCATGCAACAGGATAAGAGCATATGGGACATGACTATCGAGGGTCCTCTTGCACCTCTCTTGGGAAACTCTAAGGCTCGATTACCTCCCTGAAATGCCTATATGCCAATGCATGCAGAAAGGGGAATAAAAAGGAGGAGATCTGTGTACGGTTGCAGGGCCATGATCTCATTGCAATTATATTATAAGGAGCAATATTGCTCCTTAACTCTCACCTCCTTACTTCACCTCTCTCTTTTTTTTTTTTTTTTTTTTTTTTTTATTTACATTTAGTTGGTACTTGAGGGACTATAGTCATACTTACTTTTGTTATTGATTGGTGAAAAAGTTTCTCACTTTCATTTAAAGGTACAGTCAATCAAAAATCTAGACTGCACACTCAGTGAGGAGTGGTTGTACCTCAGCGGCGGGTAGCTTTTGGGATGGAGGTGTGTTTTGGCATTATAATGAGCTTATCATGAGCAAAGTTAATGCAAAGTTCATCCGAAAGCAGTGATTTGCCATCCTTGCTGGCTCAGCATTTGGACACTGGACAGCCACTGTGCGGCTTATCAGCCGCCCAGCACAGGGACTGCAACAGAGTTTGGCCGTGGTGTCTTCACTCCACCCTCTGTTTTTCTCTTTGCAGCTGCGAGGAGGGCAGGCTGTACTGCCCAGGGAACGGTGGAGGAGCTGAGTCCGTGCATACCAACCATCCTGGAAGTGGCAACTGTGTATCACTCCAAGAAAGCCTCTGCAATGCCATAAATTCCTCTAGGTCCTAGTTTTTCTCTAAGTTCCCCATTTTCAAACAATGCTTCCACAAACTGGAGTGTATCGACTCTGCCTAGGGGTGAATAAAGAGTGAGCCGAGAGTTTATGGATAAGGATTAAAGGGCAGCCTAACATGGATTAAACTGTGTTTACTATAGGTCGCCTGATCAATCCATGAGGCCTTCTACAGAGAGCTGGAAGGAGCCTCATGACCACAGGCCGTAGATCTCATGGGGGATTTCAACCACCCTGGGATCTGCTAGAAAGGCAGCGCAGTTAGACACAAGCCGTCCTGAAGGTTCCTGCAGAACTTTGATGATAACATTCTGACACAGGTGGTGAAGGAGCAAATGAGGAAAGATGTGCTGCTGGGCCTGGTATTAACAAATAAAGAAGGACTAGTTGGAGATATGAAGCTTGAGGGTAGCTTTGGCTGCAATGACCATGAGATGATGGAGGCGGAAGCAGGGCAAGTAGGATCGCAACCCTGGCCTTCAGGAAAGGACACTTGGCCTCTTCAGGCTCCTACTTGGAGGAAATAAGAGACTGTGGAGATAAGAGAAAATCTGAAGGAAGGAAGATTTCCCTGTATTCAGGGGGAGCTGTATTAAAACAGAGATTATTCACCTAGCAAGGAATAACCCCATGTGCCAGTACAGGCTGGGATCTAATCTTCTAGAGAACAGCTCTGCAGAGAAGGACCTGGGAGTCCTGGTGAACAACATGTTCACCATGAGCCAGCAATGTGCCCTTGTGACCCAGAAGGTCAAAGATATCCCCGGCTGCATTATGACAAGTGTTGTGAACAGATTGAGGGAGGTGTTCCTCTCTCTCTACTCAACCCTGGTGAGGCTACATATAGAGTACCGGGTCCCATTCTGTGCTCAATAATAGATGAGAGACACTTAACTCCTGGAATGAATTGAGTGCAGAGCTGCTAAGATGATTAGGGTCTGGAACATCTCTCATACAAAAAGTACCTGAGAAAGCTGGGCCTGTTTAACCTAGGGAAGAGTACATTGAGAGGGAATAAGTATGGACAAATACCTGAAGGGAGGATGTAGAGAGGCGGGTGCCAGTCTATTTCAAGTGGTGCCCAGGGACAGGACAAGAGGCCATGGCAACAAACTGGAACACAGGAAACTCCATCTGCACATGAAGAAAAAGACTTCTTGACTGAGGATGAGAGAGCACTGGAACAGATTGCCTGGAGAAGTTGTGGAATATCTCTAGAGATATTAAAAACACACCTGGATGTGATCCTTGGAAGCATTCTATTGATTACTATGCTTGAGCGGGAGGATTGCGCTAGATTTTCTCTTGAAGTCTCTTCCACCTCAACCATTTTATGATTCTGAGTGTTTCTGTGATCAGATGAATAGCTTCCATTTTCCAAGTTCCAAGTTGGAAGGAATTAGAGCAGTCTTTGGAGATCCATAAGAGGTGGCCCTGACTAAATGAAAATTGTCTTTGTGGTTTGTTATTGGCAAAATTAGAACATTTTTAAATTATCAAAGCACTTTAGAGTCTCCATTGTATCAATTTGATACTTCAGATTTATATCGGTGGCTGAAATGGTCATTGCAAAAGCCCAAGAAACCACTAAAATCTCTTTTAATATGTTATGGCTAGAATTTTCAGTAGTTCCTAAATGAATACCCAAGTCCAGATTTTTATGCCAATGTTTATACATATTGGTAAATTTAAAGGTCTCTGTAGCTCCATGAATGCTATACAATTCCCAAATAACCTTTTGTTACAAGCAAAAAAGGAAAGGATGCAATGAATTATCATCCTATGTAGTATTATTGTTTCAAACATTCTCCAGTAAGTTAATAATTTAGCTACTTTACCTCAATATCTTGAATATTATCCTTGAAGTTTTTTTTTTCAGAAAAAAAAAGGAAAATGAATTATAGAAAGTTGTTGGTCATTGCTTAAATGCTGAATGCTTCCTTGTTTTCACTACTTTATAATCAAAAATGGTATGATTTATACTTATGCTCATTTATTTCTATTTTGGATTATAAATTAGGCTTGAGCATCCTTTTGAGGGAGGTCCCTTTTTGGCTCATCATAATTTCTCTACTGCACAAATTTCTTGCTACATGAATTTCCCTCCTGGTGGAAGATATAAAGAGGAAGTTAGTATGTGAGAGGGAAGCACAGGAGCAATTTTATATATATTGTAAGTTTCTCCTTTTATCTCGTAATGTGTATTCAGGACAGAGTATGTAAGATGATATTTAAAGTCTAAAACATTGTTTAGAACCTTTTTTTTTCTCTCTCTTCTACTGTAGAGCCCAGAAAATCTTCATGTAATTCTGCATTTCAAATTAATTTCCTTGTTTTTGAATTGAGATGAATTATCTGTATTAGTTGATTATCTCATCCTGTTAATGCCACTGAAACTGTAGTAGGTCAGAGAAAAGACACATCTGGTCAGACAGCAATCACTAGTGGAGAACCCAAGAAAACCCATTTACATTTTTTTTCTCAAAACTTGTAGTGTAGTTTTATGCAATTTTTCCTCCAGAGATTTCCTAGTCCAGGGGAAGTGTCCTTGGAAGTAGATTTCAGAAGACTTTTCTTCAATAAAAATAATCAAGTTAAAAGCACTGTCCACTTCATGATTTAATAATTAAAAGGTAAAAGAACCATCAATGGTATAGATAGGGCTATCCTGTCTGTGTATCTAGCTGAAAGAGAGATTATTTTTATGATTTCAAAAACAACAGAAAAGCAAAAGAAAAAAAAAAGAAAATGACATCAATTTGATCAGAATCTGTTTTCAGCATGACAAAGTCATGACAAGCACCAATTTCTCAGATTTAATATCCATCACATTTGCAAATAAGATTAAGTTAAAACAAAGATGTTCCAGGGAAGTTAAAGAAAAGGAGATTTCTGTAATATTAGCAGTTATAAGAAAGTCAATAAGACAAATGCTCTTTTCAATATGTCTCAGAGGTACACTGTTTCACACAAACAACTTCACAGAAATTGAGAATTCTGTATTCATCTCATTTTTCAGTGTTAGAGAAGCCATTGAGATGAAAGGCTATTACCTTGTACAATATGCATGATTTACCTATTGCTAAACTTCTGGATTTTTTTTGGTCTATTCATTATTCTAAACAATTATTGTAATAGAAATATTTACAATTCAAATTTCTCTTTTCATCATTTTTTCACTTTAGGTGGAAAAAATCACTTTAGGGTGGATTTTATCAACATGTAAATCAATAATTCAGAACTTGCCAGAGACTGAAATATAGATTTGATAAGCAAAGAAAACTACCTAGCTTCTGGATACAGGCATTTTTTCTTGACTTGTAGCTCCAGTGCATATCATAATAACTTAAAATAGCTGTTAAAATAACAGTTTTAAAGATTCATTGTGTTTGTTTCTTCTTCTATATCTTACCAGTAGTTTTCTATGAACCTAATTTTATTTCTGAGATTTTTGTATGTGTGTGTTTGGGTTAGTTAGATTAAGATTTTTTAAATTAGAATCAAATAGCTAATTGCCAGAAATTTCAAAGTAAGTGGATGATTATGGAAGCAGATGAGTGTGTAATGAACTTTTCAAAAGGGCCTATGCGCTTAATTATCAGTGGGACAGATGAAAGGTGCTTAGAAATCAATCTGTAGCTGGACACATCACATCAAAATGTAACCTCCTAAGGGGCAGTTGTCCGTAGTCACTGATGAAACACAGTTCTTTACTATGGGTGGAATGATTTACCATTAGGGAAGACTAGTCCCATGGTGGGATAAATCGCTTTAAAATCTTTTTCTCCCATACACTTTACTGTCTTTACCCTTTACCCTTGATTCTCTGACCATGTGTACTTCAGTTGCCTAAAAATAAATCTCAGGTGACATGACAAATGTGCTGGAATATCCAAAATGTTCACAGAGGACTGACAGATAAAATAGGAGACTTCTTAGGAATCTGTACTGTTTTGGTGACACAGTAGGAAGCTGGCTGAAATGTGATCACGTCGAATGACTCTAGGCACTTTTACATTAAGGTGACAGAGTATTCACTCCTAGAGTGGGAATCCTAGGGTAAACTAAAGGCACCTGAATTTGGGTGCTATTTCTGAACCTCTATTATAAGCAGTGGAGTTAGTTACAACTAATATATAGGGCTTGATTCAGTTGTTGTCACATGAGTATCTAGTGTCATTTGAAGTATCCTATGACATTCTGTCTGTACTCCAGAGCAGATGCTCCTACTCCAGATGCAGGGATGTTCCGTGTGTCATAATTTCCAGCCATCTCTGGATATTTTGGATACACTAGCACACTGAAAAGGCACCAAGAAGTTCAGATGGTTAAGCAGAGCCCGTCAAAATAATCCCCACTCTTGGATATCTTTACGCTTAAAATCTATTCTGAAACAATACAAAAATAGACTTTGAAACATGTGGACCATTGAGTAACTCGAATGGCTTCAACTGAAATAAATTAGTGTTCAGACTTATTGAAAACTGGCAAAAAAAATAAACAAACTATATACTCATTGCACTATGAAGAGGCTAAAGTACACACACTTTCTGTTTTTTGTTTATTTTCTTATCATTATCTTTTAAAATATTCCTATAAAGCACTCGGTCACTTTTTGTTATTGTAAAAGGAGTAAAAGTGTAAAATATTTTCATTTGCTAAAAACAAATGAGAAAAAAAAATGCTGTAAATAGTTTCACAACTAATCCCTGGAAATTCTTAATTTTCTCAATACTCTGCAAATTCTTTATGAATATTTGCATTTCTTAAATAAGCATACCTGGAATTTTACAGAGAGATACAGGCTTTTCTCTCTGAGCCTCAGGACAGATAGACTCTAGCTGATTACAAAATGAGTATCGTGTAATTGCAGTTAGTAGGTCAATAAAATGATGAAGAAACTCTCTTTCCAGTAGTAGGAGATTCATAGCATTTATTTCAGTGGTAACAGAGACCTCAATAGTTACAATGTCTTGACCAAATAATAGTGACTCTGATGATGTTATTCCTTTAGTTTTGGTCTGACACAGAGCATATTCACCCATGTATATAATCACTTCCCTTTCTACATATGTTCAGTCAAAATTTTAATATCCACACCAGCCACAAAATGTGAATGAGATCATTTTTGTTCTTGAAACAGTTATTCAAAAGGTCATTGCATTGCATTG
>NW_010581415.1:0-26202 GCF_000705375.1 Tinamus guttatus
AGCAGTGGAAGGCACACGTGGTTCCTGCTAACCGGGGAGTGCAGATTCCCCTGGCTCAATGCAGGCAGCTGGGAGATAACAGCTCCCTACTGAACTTCAGCCGAACAGTAGAGCTAAAAATGGCTTGGAGCAATGACATGGGACTGAAATGATGTGCTACACTGGCAGGGCTCAAAAAGCAACAAAATAAGAAAAAAAAAAAAAAGAAAAAGAAAAAAAACCACTATTGGAAGTGAAGCCACTTCTACAGACATGCCTAAAACAGCTGCAGCTGACCTCCAGCTTTAAGCTTTAGCATGAAAATTTTGTCTTAACTAGAAATGCATGCTAGTAACTTCCATGAATTATACAGTTATACAGATGCAGAGACATCATTAAAATAGTAACACTTCTGATACAGGATGCAAAGGATAGGATATTTAGTATCACACTTTTTTAGCTTTTTCTCTAGATAGCTATACTCATGTATAATATAGTTAGTATTTCCAATATTAATAATATATTTACAACAGCTGTGTCTGAAGTCACAGTCATGCTATTTACACTAAATATGTAAACGCATATAAATAAAATGTGCACATTATATATCATCTATACATAAACACATTTAACTCCAGAATGCTAAATTCAACATTTCATAAAACTGGTGTTTCACTTCGTTCCCTCTGCTCGGTCTGAGGGGTAAATCTACTGACCTATATTAAGACTCTTACCTAAGGTGGCTGTTTGGCAACTTCAGCCCAGTTTTTTGAAGCTTGCAATAGGAATGGGCTCAATCCAGGTCAGCAACGATCAAAGAAGCTACAAAGGGCCTAGACTAACAGCACTGGAAGTGGTGGAAGACTGAGTAAAGTTAAGCTTTAACCTGCCCTTCATGAAGCCTCTTGAGCTTTGGCCACACTGGATGATGAAACTCAGCCTGATACTCTGCACTGACTCTCTGGAAAGGACAAAGCAAGACACAGTAGAGCATTTTCCTCAAGAACAGTTACAGTCTTTTCCCCAAGGTGTAAACTTTGGGATGGTGCATGCCACTATACATTCCTCTGTCTCTTCCTGTAAATGTGCCAGAAAACCACGCAGGTGCCATTCCCTAAGTCACACAGCATGAGTTAGAGAGGACACACTTCAAATTAATCTGTTAAAATATAAAAATTTATAGGAAAAAATATAGGAATTTCAATTTCTTGTTATGTTCATGTTGCCTGTCTCATCCCAGGAGGTACTTGTCTATAGGCCTTTGGATTTTGGGAGAAGCAGTTGGTTCTACTTTGTGCTGAGATTCTTGAGTCCTGGGTTACTCTCCTAACTCAAATTCACCCTTGATTCTTAGGGAAATTTATTTCATCTCTATATGGACATTATTTATGCAAGAAGACTAAATCTAACTTAATTAATCCTCCCATCTTCCTTGTCAAGTAACAACTGTAAAGCACTACAGAAGTGCTAAACATTATTAATGGCTCACAAGTTCCCTTCTTTTGGAAACAGTGGCCATTTCTTCTCATAATGTTTTAAACAGTTGCTGCTCGAGGAGCTTAGATTGCAGATTCCTGGCCTGCGGTTTGTCTATAAATCACAGAGCTGGATCATACCCAAGACACTCTCGATAGTCTCTGCAGGAAGTCTGGACGAGAGAAAACTCTGTTCTCAATCTGTCCCAGTGAACTACCTAATGGTCCAGTCCAGTTTCAAGGTCCTGAGCCAGACGTGAGAGGGATTCTGTCCAATTTTAAAAGCACGAGGTCTCAGGAATGTCCTTTCAAACGGGATTTCACTGCCTATAAATATTTTCCATCTCCTGCCTTGGAGAATATAGGTTTGACTCCATAGCTGACAAGCCTGGGCAGAGCAAGAGAGAAGGCCACACTGTTCATCACCAGGAGAGTTTGTCAGCACACAAAGCGTTACTTGTAGAGGAAACTTTAAAAAGAAACCAAGCCCATACTGAAAGCCACTTCTGAACCTAAAAAAAGACACACAGCAGTTTAACAAAGTTCCAGCAAAAGTCAAACATTATAGACTAATTTTCTGCACAGAGTAGGGCTGAGCATTGCTTACAGCAAGAAACTCAAACCTCGGGTTTTTTTTTTTTTTTGAGGTTGGAGACCCCCAATTCTCTCCCATGGAAAAATCTGGTAGAGCAACCAGAAAAGCAAAGGACACAAGCAGCCCACACCCCAGCACTTCACAGTGCCATCCCCCCTGGTTCGCACCCTTGGAACTTGGTTCAGCTCAATACGCTGGAAGAATCCAAGCTCTGCAGGAAGAGCACCAGCCAGATGGAAATTGGTTAGTGACACAGTGCTCCTGTGGATAAGTAACCTAGTATTCAAGAGGAAGGGACGGGATCTGGGAGGAAGAGCACAACCCCAACTTCACCACTTTAAACAACCCTCAAGCTTTGCTGCAAGATCCATACTCCATACAAACCTTCCCTGCTTGCACAGCATGTTTGAACATTGTGCAAAAAGCAAAAAAGCAGCTTCCTACGTCTCCCTTTTACCACCATGTTAGAAACAGCTCATCCTTTACACAGGTTTCACTAACCGAAGTGCCTCTGCTGCATTCCATGGGGAGACCCTTTCAGGGCCAAAGTCATCCCTGCAGACCAGCTTTTGAGCAATTCGCTTGTATTGCTATCAGCAGTTTTTCTGCACCAATCTAAGGCCATTAAATCTCTCTTTCCCACTAGGAGCTGTTATGTTAAACATGTATAGGAACACCAGTTTCTCTCCACAAGTATTTGCTAAGTAAACGGAAAAGTTGAGAGAGGTGAGGACTTGGAGTGGCACCTGGTGCATGAAATCATGAAGTTTAGTGCATCAAAGCAGTACGATGAAACATGAGACTTCTGGGTCCCTGATCTTGCTGCTTCTGCTTCTTGCTGCATACAGGCCCATGAGACTGTCATCACCTCCCTGGGCTGGATGTGCTGCAGTGACAAAGGGTGGGTTTGCACTCCAACCACAGAGGTTTTGCTGATCTTGTAAGTCACCAACCCCTCATGGTAAAATTTAGCACAGAGGGCTGGGTGGGATTCCCAGGGGATTCCCAAGATCGGAAAGGTTAAATACATGTCAGAGAGTTCATGCTTGTCTTGGAGTAAACATGCTCTGCCCCTGAGTGCATCAGATTTTATAAGCTAGCATCAAGCTTCAGTTCGGACATCTATCAACAGATGCTATTTTAGCCACTTTACCAGTGAGCCCTGGGTTACCAGCCTGCAGGCTAATGCACTCACCTGCTGTACTGTTAACATCATAAATTCAGCAAAGCTTTTCACTTCTTCCACTGGTGTTCATGAAACACACTGCATTACAAAGGTCTAGCCACCTGGTCACACTCCATTTCTCCTAACGTACATGTGCTACACAGCTTTGACATGCACGTACAACATGTAACAATTCTTCCTGTGTATTTGCATTATTTTTGATGGCAAATGATCTTACATCTACTTGGAAGCCAGGAATGCTGTCTCCAAAGGGTACAGCTGAGCCCACAAACACTGTCTTCTTCCAGAAGTAAAGCCTTATGCCTGTTTACGTACGCCAGCATAGCTGCAGGCTTAACTCTTTGGAGTTTGAAGTGCGGAAACACAAAGACTGACAAAGTAAGGAGAAGAGTGGAGGGGTCTGGAAAAGAACAGAAATTTATTTATGATAAATACAGATCAGCTGGACATGCAAATTATTGCGCCCAGGGGTTAAAACCCTACAGACTCTCCAGAAAGCCACAGTTGGTGCTCTTTTTCTGCAGCAGTACCAAGATGAACTCAATTATCCAGCAGCTTGATGACCTTTTCTCCCATGAGATTGTACTGACATTGTTCCATCCACTGTGCCTAACTGCACAGGAATTCATTCTTCAGTGGGTTGCAGGGTGTGGAGGGTTGCAGGCACAGACCTAGTTGGGATTCACGATGCCATCAAGTATTACAGGAGAGGACATTTCTAGAAATGGTATGAGGCTCTCTAGGTTTGCACCAAAAATCCTGGCACGTTGTTTTAGCTGCAATCTCCAGATTTTGTTGCCCCTAAGAACACGGCACTTTGATCAGGCCAATGACACATGATCTAGTAATTGCAAGTGCCCTGTGCAATAAGGACTGGAAATCTCCTGCAACCTCCTTGGACATCAGTCAGGTGAACCCCTCACTGCCCAGTACCTGCAAACAGACAGATGCTGCAATAGCTGACAGAGCGACTGCACTTGAAGAAAAATATATAAGCACAGAGTTAATCCTTCAGTCTTCTAAGGCTCATTTTTTCTCCAGGATTTTGGTGAGGAGCTCGTTCAGCCGGTTCACCATTGGTCTGGGATCATCATTGAGTCCTGCTGCTATCATGGCATTTTCATAAATCTGAGAAAGAGAAGGAAACATTAGCAAGTAGCAAGAACAAACTGGATGAGAGTTGGGGAGGCAAATGTCAT
The DNA here is from genome assembly GCF_000705375.1 of Tinamus guttatus. The sequence goes on from NW_010581415.1 coordinate 4,435, forward strand.
GACTGCAGAACTTGCATGCTGTGATCAAGCACATCTTCTAGAAGAGTAGAAAAATACATGGAACAGATGCTCCCTCAGTACTTTCTGTCACAGAGTGAGCTGCCTCCAACGGGTATCTCTGGAAGTCTGGCTAGTTTCAGAAGCCCCATCTCTCCCTACCTTTGGGAGAAAATTCTTCTGAAATTCCAAGGACTTCTAGTTCATTGGACTCAACATGCTCTACTTTGTTCTACTGTAATACTAACAGGGTGGTGCTCTACTTTGTTTGTTCTACTGTAATACTAACAGGGTGCTTCTCATCACTGAAAGAAGAGGCACAGCACAATACTCTCAAACCTGAAACCATCTGCAGTGCTACTGAAACAGCACATGGGTCACAGCTGCCAGAAATACCCAGTGGGGACTACGTGAGGATGTGATCCCAGACAGCTACAAAAGCTCCATCCTGTTTCCTGCCACACGTGGGTCACAAGCAGCTTGTGGGGAGGATGGTGGTGCCTCTGGAGAAGGCCTGGCTCTCACCTGATCAAGCAACAGCTGAGCCAGATCAGGCTGACTGTCCTTCAGTTCATTAAGCTTCTTAATCAGAGCATGCCTGTAGGAGTGAGAGAAAGACTGAGATGTGGCATCTTTTGGACACATGAAAAGTTTCTAGCAGCTAAGCCAAAGTGGGACAGAAAAGCTTCTATCTGAAGGCCACAATAGCCCATTTCCCTTCTCTGCTGCAGGCTTCTCTCCCAACACCCAGCCTGACTCTGTAATCTCCTGCTCCTCAGAAGGCTGGTCGTGGTGGTTCATGTCCACCAGTCCATGCAGCCTCCTGAACCACGTCACTGCAGCACACACCACAATTTATGGAGAGAGCTCAGCTAACTGGAGGTCTTAGATCGTCTCCTCTCTGCCTCTAGCCCAACAGACCTGCAGTGCCCCGGCCCTTAGCATTGGTATCACTCCCCCCTACCCTGTGTTGATCTCCAGGGTGGGCTGCAGGATCTGGGCACGTTCCTCTTGGGTCTTGGCCAGTTGCTGCATGCGAAGAAAGTGGCGGGCAGCCCCCATCTCAAGCACAGTGATCATGGCAGGGTGGGTGTCCAGCCGTGTAGTCACCTGTGGCAAGAACAGCAATCAGTGCTGACATGGAAAATCTGGGATCCCTCCTCAGAACAGAACCACACCAAGCTCCTGAACAACTCATTCTCACTCCATAGATTCTGCCTGAACAGACAGAAGAGCCGGGATCCAAAAAGGCCCCTTTGATCTAGCTCACAGGCTCTAGCTCACAGTGGGACACAAAGCCCTGCTTGCCCATGAGCTTCATCAGCCCCCATGCAAGCCCACCACTAGTCTGTTCTTATGGTAACCTCAGCATGAACTAGAAAAATAGGCTTTGCCCATTACACATTAAAATGTGGTTCTTCCTGCCATGCTGACCACACTCATGACAGAAAGATCAATATTCATACAATTTACTGAAAGGAAACACAGACCAGAATTATTTTTCTCAGGATTCAAAGAAAAATATCTACGTTAGTATCTGAATCTTCAAACAGCCATCCTCCTTTCCCCAACCAGGTTATGATCTATGTGAATCTTTTGTACTCTGTTACCCAGGCACAGAATATACCTACCTTAACACCAGTGATTCGAGAGCCTAAGGCATTTCGCATCCAGGCCATCAGATCTTCGGCCTCCTTCTCTGTCAGTCGTTCTGCATCTGGAAAAGAGGGCACATCTGAGTCCACATCTACTGTGTGGCAACTGACCCCAAGTTTTACTCCCGAGGAACAGTGCTGTCCATTTCACACTTAGCTGTTCTCTTGGGGAAATGGGAACCAGTCCTCAGCACACACCTAAATACATGCTCTAAACCCACACTGTCCCAGACTGTCCCACACCCAGAGAGGCCAGGCTCATTCATCATCAGTGCCTGCCTAGATCTGCTGGGGCATCAGGTGTAGAATCGTAGAATCATAGAATGCTTAAGGTTGGAAGGGACCTCGAGAGGTCTCCATGTTATTAAAACTTAAAATCAAAGGAATACAATATATGACGTTTCCTCGGTTTAAACGAGTATATTGTTTGAGCTTTTATCTACAGCAGCACTTGGAATGAAAGGGATCTTCAGGAAGTACAAGTTGCCTCAGAGCATGAGAAAGACAGGATAGAAATGAGTGCTCTTGCTTCCACCCTCAGGAAAGGCAGAGTGCTGAAGGAGGCTTATGCTTCCTGGCTGACCCAGAGACAGGGCTGCACCTGGCACGAAGGGCCAGGGGAACATTACAGTACCTGGGCGGCTCTCCTCAAACTTCTCTTCCTTATAGTGATCAACAACGATATCTGTTTCCACTGAGATCAGCTTTTTCTTTTCAAACTCACGAAGGTGCAACAGTGTCAGCTCATCAAATTGCTCATAGCAGAACAGGACCTGTGCCGATAAAGCAGACAATAACACATTGCCTGGTACATAACAGCGCTTCTTTCTTCAAGAGACCACTCTGCCAAACAAGAACATCACAAAGGAAACTAGCAAGTTTATCCTATGGTGACTATTGCTCATGGGAAATCAGACTGCAGTAATGCTGAGTAGGCTCTCTGAGCCTCTGTCCTCCCCTTACAGCAGCCATCAGCTCACAGCACAGCACCAAACAGCACTGCAGAAACCATCATCTGTGGAGGGCTGCACGAAAAGTCCTGTTGATGCTGGATACAGCTTTGCAGGGAACACAGGAAACATGTCTTGCATACATAAATCCTTTTGGGTTCCCCAAAGAAAGCCGACACTTGGAGGGCTTCACTAACATGGGCTGGCAGGCCTAAGCTACACCAGCCCTGCTGCTCTGGGAGAGGTGAGAATAAGCACGGACTGCAGTGCTGAAAAATAAGAGTTCCCAGCCTGCCCGGGCTTTCCTGGCATCAAGCTGCCGCAGCCCGTCTGAGCGGAGGCAGAGGACAGCCCAGGCAGGCAGTGCAGCTCCACTGCAGTATGTGGGAATGATCCCAGGCCTCGCCGCCCGCCCATCTCCAAAATCCAGGCGAGCCCTGCCCAGCGACGCAGCAGGCTCAGAGCGTCCCCTTGGCCGCAGCACATTGCTCACCCACCTCCATGTCCTTTTTCTTCATGGCCTCAAAATACGGGGAACGCTCGGCAAGCTGCCGGTTGGGCACGCACAGGTAGTAGATGTTCCGGGTTCCTGCCTTCATGCGGGCTGCGTATTCCGGGAGGCTGGTGAGCTGGCCTGCAGGCAGGCTCGAGGACTCGTAACGCAGCAGCTTCGCTATGTCCTCCTGGAAGAGAGGCACCCTTGAGCTGAGCGCAGGTAACCACGGCTCCCACCTCAAGAGATCTCAGGCCTGGGTACAGTTTGTACCACTGGAGAAAGGTTCAGGGGATTTTACTGATTTCCTTTTTCTGTTCCACATAGTAAAGAGGCTGAAGAGTGACCTAGGCAGGATGTGGGCCAGACCTGAAAGAGAAACCACGAAAGAGAAACCAGTAGGGGCAAAGCCTGTTGCAGTTTGTGTTTTATCAGGAAGGGCTGGCAACAGAGCATGGGCAAAGAGACTGCAGACAGTCTCGAGTCAAGTGGGAAGCAACACCCAACTGGGACAGCACCTTCTCAGAGTCAGAGGGAGACTGCAGACAGTCTCAAGTGGGAAGCAACACCCAGCTGGGACAGCACCTTCTCAGAGTCAGAGATAGAGAAAGGCACGTTAGAGATTCTGTAGGTCTTGTTAGACCCAGGAACAAGAGCCACACTGGAAGATTTGTGGAAGAGTAGCAGCCCGCCTCGTTCCAGGTCATGCTCAGAGCCAACACTCTGTCCCATCAGCTGCAGCCCTTCAGGACACCTGGTACCTTGACATCCTGCTCTGCTACAGTGACGATTCCCTCTCTCATGAACAGCCCATACTCTTCAAAAAATTTGGCATATTTCTCAGGGTCCTTCTTGCACTGGTCAATGAAAAACTTGATCAATCTCTTCTGCAAAACATCTCGGAGCTTCCTGCAACAGCAACAAACTTTTTTGAAGATGGATGCTAGACCAAGACAAGAGGTTTTAAGTGAGTATCTCTCCTCTTGTGCAGTGTTTCAGTGATGTGTTTGCTACAAACAAGCACAAAGGAGAAACTCCAGGGCTACTCCAGAACCAGTTCCTCCTTTCCCTCATAGTTATACATCTGTTCTAAGACCAGTCAGGAGCAACTCCTCATGTGGGAAGTTAGCTAGGGCTGTAGTATAAACATACTGCTGAGGTGCAGGTCAACAACTCTAGCTGGTTAGTGATGCTGCAATTCACAAGCAACTGTGCTCTGGACATTTAGCTCAGTCCTTAAATGTGGGAAGGAAGCAACCATAAAAGGCAGTACTTTCTGAAGGACAAAAAAAAAAAATCAATGATGGGACAGAATTGTTTTGATGACTATAGTGAAGCTCAAGACACTTCATCAACTGTAGAATAAAAGGTTAAACATCAAAACCTATCAAGATAGCAGAGTCAGTGCTAACGAATAAGAGCCTACCTGTATCCTTTCCTTAAGTTTCAACAACAGATGTTTGAGAGGACTCAAAGGACAAAAAGTAAGGAAAGACCAATGCCAAACCCAAGGGATTCTTAGAGGACACTGACTTGCCCATATACAACTTCCCTGGACCTCAGCACCTAATGAAAACCCTTCTGGCTGGTGCCTAGGTTTTAACAAACGTGTGTGTGAGTATATCACAGCCAAGCTGTTGTTCTAAGATATGTGCATAAATATATGGTGACAGGTAAACATGAAGCAGCTTCCCAGTATTGACAGCTGACTTGCTGTTAGGATTTGCTTTTCACAGCATTTGGTGGTGGAGCTCAGATGCTTTAAAGAGCAGATCCATTGTGACTGCTCTTGACCAGAGATGCTGGAAGGCAGCCCAGGGCTGGGATGCACATGGCCCAAGGAGGCCCAAGGAGGAAGCACATGGCCCAAGGAGGGAGCAGACTGTGCAACACAGCACACTGCTTCCATACCTCAAGATGGGATCAGCACGACTCAGAAATAATTCGCTTTGCAGACCACAGAAGTTCTCAAGGATGGAAATTCCACAGCTCCCGTGCCAGGAACAGTCAGGCAGCAACAAGCCAAAAGAGCCATAGTAGTCTGAAGGGTCCAGCCACCCTCTTGCTTACCTGATTAGAGCACTCTCCTGCAGCAGCTCCCTGCTGAGGTTCAGGGGTATATCCTCACTGTCCACAACACCTGGAACACAGAGCAACTTCTGAACAATGAGATACATGAATGTCAGCTCAGAAAGGCAGCGCCTCACTTTACCCCATAGAAATCAGGCTTCTCAGTCCTGCTGCCACCACACACCTCTGAGAAAACGCAGCCATTTAGGCAGGATGTCTGCAGCTTTGGTTTGGATGAGAATTTTGCGGCTGTAGAGGGCAATGCCGGAGGCCTGCTCTCTGCTGATGTCGAACACGGATGGTTTCTGTGGAAGCAAGACACAAAAAGGTAACAGCAGCAGGGTGCACAGCCAGGCTGCTGCTACCAGCATGGCCACACCAGAAGACCAGGCAGCACTGTGGTCTTCACTGTCACTGCTGAATCCAGCAAGAGTTGATATAGTGGCTGTGTTCCCTGGTGGACCTACCTGAGCCACCTCTTGCTCCTGTCATGGCTCAGGACCTCACTGTTACCCTGTAGCACCCACCCTGCTGCACAAATGATGCGCTGGACATTTCCCCTTGCAGATCTGCAATCTCAGCAGCCTCCTTTCCCTAAGGAGCTCTCTTATCCTCTCCTCTTTAGGTGAAGTGGGCAGATGACTCGCAGCTTCCCAGGCAGAACGGCACGTACCTGGTCAGGCACATAGAAGATGCTGCGAATGTTGAGGGGAGCATCAGTCTTGTAATGCAGGATGTAGCGGGGCTTGTCATAAGCCTGTGCTATGAAGCGGTAGAACTCCTCGTGCTGCCACTCGCTGATGTCCTTGGGGTCCAGCATCCAGAGTGCCTGTGGAGGAGCAGGGGGATGAGCTGTCGTCACTCACACTAGCCCCTTAGCTCATGGTGCTTCTTTCTGAGTTTGCCCTCAGCTTATCTCTGCTCATCTACCATGAAGTACTCTTGTCCAGCCACATACATAAGATAAGCTAGCTTTGTTTAACCCAAAACAAGGGGAATTTGGCTACCTTCCATTACCTCACATTTGCCAGGAGCCAAAAGCATCCTGGACAGTTACTATAGCTCAGCTGACGGGCAGCAGTGGGGTCAAGTGTCTCAATGCTCTGACTCCAAAACAAAAGCTAAAAAAAAAAAAACCCAAAAAACAAAAAAACAAAACTTTAAGTGGATCTGTCCCAATGCGCCTGACTCTCTTGGAGACCACCATCTTGCCACAAGGTCTGCTGACTGCTTCTGAAGCAGCTCCTGGATTACAATTGCTCTCTGGTGATTTATTTTGGGGAAGTTCTGGAGATGTTTCAGAAGCCACCTGGAAGGTGAGGGTGACCCCAGCAGCAAATGCTTCAGCAGAGAAGTTTCATACATCAATACACAAATAAATGTGAGCCATGTTCTCTACTTTCTGCTGCTCTCTGAGCAGGTCAGAAACCCCACAAATGCCTAGTGCTCTGCAGAGCATTCGGCCCACGCTCATACCACATTTACACTTTCAGTACATCAGCAAAAGATCAGTACCCAGCAAAGCCGTGGGAGGTTCTGCCCATTACTGCGACCCAAGGAAGACTCTGATGCTTCCTGCTGGCTGAAGCCCATCACACTTAGTCCCACTCTCTGCTGCTGCAGCCCTAAGGAGTGATGACCAGAGTCAGAAGCACGAGCATCCAGCCCACCCTCCACTTCCCACTCCAAGGAATTCAGGGCTCTGGCAGCCCTGCCAAGCTGTTGTGTTCCTTAAAGCTACTTTGGTCTCAACGCCTCGATGCAGAGGCAGCTCTGTAATATTTCCATAACATACAAGTGTCCTGGAGGTGTACAGGATCACAGGTAGGATTAAGGATTCAACGACATTCTAAAGTGCTTTATAGCAGCTGCTGTCAGGTAAAGTGCTGCTTTCCCAGAGGCTTCCTTGTAGCTACAGCTAGCACAGTTAGACAGGAAAAGCCGCTAATTCCACAATGTCAGCTACATGGCAAGTGCTCAAGAGCTTATCTAGGAAAATCCACACCAGGGATCTAACTAGAGCTCTGTTTATAGTAAACTGATGTTGACATGTGGAAAAATGGAAAAACAAGATCCCTGATTTAAAAAAAAAAAAAAAAACACACACAAAAGAGGCCTGAGATGGGGCATACAGAGAATCAAGTCACTGCCATATCCCAGAGGAAATTTGACTTTCTGATAAAAAGATAAACATGCATGATTCTATTAAGGGCATTTCACCTCTCACTCTAGCACTACCCTTCTCCAGGGAGTCTGCTCTATCGATTGTCAGGAAGGAAAAACAAACGGGGTGTCTAAATCTATTTCTGGTTTTGTAATTTAAGCAAATGGTTAGAAAGTCTTTGAAATAGAACCATTACTATTGCAGGAATTCAGATAAATATCAACGACTAACACTACCAACTACAGAATCTGAAATACATTAATATGGTAACACATTTAAGTTCAGTCTTGAAAGTTTGTAGATTCAGTGCCACATTCCATGGAAACAAACAAGCAAATATCTTCTATCTGTTCTCTTAGGTGAGGAAGAGTTAACCAACCAGATCAAGATACCAGAAAAGAAAATGATGGAGGAAAAACCATCCCTTGATTTATTTATTTTTTAAGATAACTAATTTCACCAAGCAGATAACTGCAATTAGGCTGAGAATTTCTGACTAAAGTGGGTTTGGCTGCTATATTATTTTAGTGGTCAGAAAATGCTCATATCAAGCAGTGTTCAACTAACAGCTGTGGAAAAAAATCAGGCTCAGTTGCACCATTAAGAAAACCAAGCATGCCCTGGCATTTCATGTGGCATACTAAAAGAGAGAAAGAACTGCAGCAAGAGGTGCCAGCACACCAGCAACGTGAGCAGTCCCTAGATCACTAATGTGTCCTTGGCATAAACAGTTAAGCTAAGAATTATAAAGCAGTGAGATAATCATCCTGAATACGGGAAATTTTATAAAGTATCTAGCAAATCAGCTTTTCTTTTTAAAAATCAGCAAGAATTCTCCAACAAATGTATTTTTCTTTTTAATCAGCAAGAATTCTCCAACAAATGTAAACAAGCAGCACTTCTGCCAGTTTGTCTCCTCTTATTCTAATTAACTTATCACTTCAGGGTCTGTGATATCCCAGATGATCCTTCCTGATCACCAGAGACAGGCAGCAGCTTTATTCTGTTTCCTTGTCTGCTGATGCTGGAGGAAGGTTACAGCCATTTATCTCCATGAGGGGCCCTCTTGCTCACCTGTAATGTGTTAATTCGTCTCCCATTGAGGTATAGTGGGAAGCTGATGAAGTTGCTGTATTTTGTCACCACCTCTGGAATGAAAAGACAACATGGAAGAGTCACGTTTTGAAAACAACAGAGAATGCATTTCTTCAGTAACAAAGGACAAAAGGTGCCTCAAGAGGTGAAAAACACTATAATTTTGCCTCACAGTCCTGGGTAACCAAAAGACTTTATACAGCCTCTCAGAAGACAACATTATTTCCTCACTCCGCTCACCTTTGACTCTGTCTTCGTTTGCAAACTCCTTGCAGTCTTCTTTGAGATGTATAATAATCTTAGTCCCAGTTCTGACACCAGATGCTTCTGCAATCTCAAACACTCCTGAACTAGGGTTAGAAACAAATCGCATGTCAGCTTGTGCCTCAGATGTGATGTGAAATGAAAATATTCTACTAAACTAACAGCACACACAGCACTTCAGAGCCAACAGGAAGGCAAAACACTTGGATGCCTGAATGCTCTCTGTGTCCTTTGAGAAACTCCCAAAATGTGTGACTATCTTATAAGGAGCAGCATGTCCTGAGATCTGGAATCTCCACAAAGATGCCAATGGCTCCTGCAGAAAAGGAACTGAGCCTCAGATCCAATAGGCTGTGTGGGCCTAACTTGTATCTGTAATTTCCTACATTGGTGTTGACCATAACAACCAGTCTTCCGCATTCCCCCTTGATGACTCTCCGATTTGTTTGTGGGCCCCTCTTTATATATGTTTCCACTGGACAGCAGTAATTTATTACAATGAAAAGCAGCTGTGCTCAGCTAAAGACAGCCCATTCTGATGACCATTCCTACCCTATCTCTAAACAAATGCCAGATGGGGATCAAAAACTTTGGAGAGAGCTCAATGCAGGGAGAAAGGGGGAAGCAATGACAGCCTGGCCCTCAAAGAGTGCAACCCTACAGACACAGCAGCTTTTTTGCTACCCCAGGCAGTCTGATATCTCAGGGACGAGATGCTTTTTTCAACAATTTGAGCAACTAGACCAAAGAACTAGCAACGCAAGAAATAAAATTTGCCTCAGGAGTTGTAGATACTGCCTTTACACACAACTTGCCTGCTCTGACAAGGTAATCTGGTCTCTGTGGCTGTTCATCCTGATACATGTAACAGCAAAGCAGGGCCAAGGGTAATCTGAACGGGATCTAAACCAGTAAGCCCAGTCATGAAAGCCCACACAAGCCCACACACCCCGTCTGGCTTTGCACAGCTTCCAGTCTATGCCTGGTGTGGACACGGCCCCCACAAGCTTCCATCCCATCCTGTGGACTCTTACCCATCTGAAGACCAGTGGTAGCCTGGGCTCCCAGGTTCTGCAGACTGAGAAAACACCTCCACCTTATCAGCCACCATGAAGGCCGAGTAGAAACCCACTCCAAACTGGCCAATGATTTTACTGGAGGCTTCAGCTTGTTTCTAAAAAAAATGGAGGGACAGAGAAGGAGACATATACAGGAACCCGTTGCCATCGGTGCCGCTGGGAGGCTGTGACCCACCCTCCAGGCAGGCTCCAGCACACGGCCCTGTGTCAGGTACTGCAGACCCGGCGATTCGGCACCGTCATCCCACACCTCCTGTGGCAGTGCTGCCAAGAGGGTGCCTAGGGAAAAGGGTTTCTCCCATGGTGAGGGAACTGCACCTCTGGAAAAGGGGAGCAGTGCCCAGGGCAATATTTACCTACAGCTAGCAGTTAAGGAAAAAAAGAGTCAACCAGAAATCTCAGAATGGTGACTGTAGAGATGGAAAAAAAAGCAGGTAAAATACATGACAACTTGTCAGCTGAATGCAATGAACTGTCAGTGAGAATGCAGGAGAACATGTGCTCCTTGACAACAATAATCTGGACAGGAAAGCACCGACTTTTGGGAGCGAGGGCAGCCAGGTGCAGCACCATGACGCACAGGGCCCATTAGTGCTGCTTCGGCACTGCAGGCCTCCCGCGGCACAGCGGAGACCATTAAGAGCTAGAAGATGCCAAAGGGAGGTTTCATCTTCCAAGGAGGGTACAATTTCACAGCTGGGCTAGTGGCCAAGGGGAGAAAGAAAATGAGAAATCACTGGGAACACAAAAGTGACTGTAATTGGAGAAGACTCTTCTAAAGGGCCCAAAGGGGGGCCTCATCCCAAGTTACCTTTGAGCCTGATCGAGCAATAGTACCAAGGTTGGAAACAAGCTCTTCCTGGGTCATCCCAATACCCGTGTCCTGAAAAGAATCAACAAAGTGTAGTTGAAATATTTGTGCAGAAGCATTGCTCTGGTAACCAGTGTCAGCTAACTTCCACCTCCCACTGCCACTCTCACCCAGCCACTTCGGCAGTAAATGCAGCAGCAGCCTTCTAGCCATGACTCATTTCTCCAACGCCTGGTCAGGGCAGTGCACTCGGAAGGCACACAGCTCCGCGGGGCAGCCACAGTTGCTGCCCTGTGGCCACCAGAGAGTTTGGAGGCTCATATGTTATACAGAGAGAAAATAAAAACACACCCAGACAAGCTGGCTTCTACACCCTCCACCAAAAGTCTCTGTGTGGTAGCGCTGGAAGGAGATCTCTGCTCAGGTCCACCAACTCTCTCTGACAATGCTCTGCATGGAGAGACAGTTTCCATCCCTAATCAAGTGAGAAGGGAAGTAAAGGACCAGTAAGTGGAGGCGCAGCAAGGGGACGAACTGCCTCCTTCCAATTTGCAGATAGAGAAGGGATTCCCTCAATCCAGGGGTCATCTGCATCTACTGTCAGTCTTTCCCCCAAATGATGCTCCACAGAAGTCAAGTACGAAGCTGCCAGCACCCATTTCCCTGAGCCTGGGAGCTGGGAACGCGGTGCCTGTGGGAAGAGACCGAGGCCAGCTGCACCCCTATTGTACAGGTCACCCCTCGAGGTGCTCAGTCCAGCTTTGAAGGCTGCAGCTTCCTGACACCCCCAGTTTCAATCGAGATCCCTACTCCTGCGTGCAGATAACCATTCCCTACCACCAGCGCCTGCCCTCGCATGGCAGCCCCTGAAGCACCGTGCAGGAAAGGCTGGGGCAGAGCTCAGCCCTGGCCCAGCTTCAGACGTTGCCCCAGCCCCTTTGGATGACCTTCAGGCTTCAAGGATAGCAGCAAAGGCCACTTAGAAATTGCCACCCTCTCACACAGCCCCAGCTTGCATCGTCTCTGCCTTCAGACTTCTCCACGTGTGTCTTCCAGGAAAGCAAAGCGCAAGGCACATGCTAATGCTCTCACAATGCCACTCTCCAAAAGCAAGAGCCTTTCTACCTGGCACAAACACCCTGTGGAGCCACTCAGACTCGTTCTCTGAGCCACTAGGTAAGGCAGCAGCATGAAAATTAGCTAAGTGAAAGGTGATGTTTGTCCATCTGAAGAGTTCAGTTCTTGTCAAGTAGCTGTGAGCACAGTTAGCAAAGCTGATACCACCTGGCAAAAACGGACAAACCCCAAGCACTGTTGATGCAGGACAGGGCTTCGGCCTGCAATATGAGCCAGAGTGGAGCTGAGTGCTGCAAGAGGGCTCGGAGGAGGGATGCCAGGACGATTTCTGGCACAGCACAGCCCTGCCACCCATGTGTTGCACTTAATAGGCTTATTTACTAGCAAAGCAAGGCAGCCTCATTAGTGTTAGTACAGCTTTTTAATTCAGTGTTTAACTACACTGAACAATCAAATCATGGACAACTTGTGAAGCCACTGACTGAGGTGCTCTGTGGATCACTTGGTGAGACTTTTCCCTGCCTCTGCAGGCCTCAAGTCACAGCACAGCAGCACCTTCCACTTGATGAGCTCTGGCACGGCCAGTCAGTCCTTCTGGCTGAGAAAGGGGAGGGTGCCAGGTAAGATCCCAACAGTGGGAATGAAAAGCCAGAAAAAACAAAACGGGTATGGCAAAATCTCAAGAATCTGACATGATTCCTTCCCCCAGGAAGCAAAAGGCCTGAAAGAAAAGTTTTCAGCATCTGGTTCAGGTTTTGCTCATGTGAGACCCTAAGCACAACTCAACTTCTCTGATCCGCTCCTTTTTATAGCACAGCATGTCATTTCCAAATTCCAGCATGTTAAAAAATATATATCCCTACCCTGTGAATGTATTTGGCTACTGAATCCATAATTCCTTGCCAAACTTACTGCAAAATGCTAAAGTTCTTGGAGACTAGTTTGGCAGGGGTGAAGCACAAGGAACAAAGAGCGTGCGGCTCAGCGCAGCCTCCTTCCCCGGCAGCGCAGGGCTCCTAGCGGGAAAGCGGAAAGTTGGCTGCTCGGGGGCTGGCCCGAGAGCCCGGCAAAGCAGCCGCTTCCGAGGGCAGGAAAACACCTGGGCGCAGGAGATGGAAGCGCCCTCCAGATTGGGAAGGCTCCTGCGGCCGGGCCTGGCCTGCGCTTCCTGGCTCTCCGCGCCAGGTGGAGCCCAGGAGCCCAGGGCCCCTCTGCAGGGACCTGCCCGCGAGAGCGGAGCTGGGGCTGAGCCGGCGCCAGCGCTCCATAAAATCCGAGGAAGGAAGTGCGGGACTTCCCCGCGCCTCCGCACGCCCTCCAGGAGCCTCTGCCAGCGGTGACCGCAGGATCACACAGCACTTCACACTTGCCGCCCGTGCTCCTCCAGCAGCGCACGGCTTTGCTTCCGCTGGAGACACTTTCCAGGCCTCCCTTCAGAGCTGGGGCTGAGCCGGCGCCAGCGCTCCATAAAATCCGAGGAAGGAAGTGCGGGACTTCCCCGCGCCTCCGCACGCCCTCCAGGAGCCTCTGCCAGCGGTGACCGCAGGATCACACAGCACTTCACACTTGCCGCCCGTGCTCCTCCAGCAGCGCACGGCTTTGCTTCCGCTGGAGACACTTTCCAGGCCTCCCTTCAGTTCGCAGGAAAAGTTTCAACAACTCGAAATCAGCTGCAGTGGAATCCTGCTACAGAACATGAAACAGAGTGGACGAGGGGGCTCCAAATTACAAGACGTGAGGGGTATGTTCAAAGTGTCCAGTGCTACTTCCCAGCTCTGCTGTGGAGATGCCAACCACTGCATAGCAGGGAACAAAACCCACTGCGCTGATACTTTGTTTACTGAAGTCTAATTGCAGAGACCTTCTGCAGCTTGGAAGTAACAATCTGCTCGCGCAGCTCCGTTTCCTTTCTAGGGCTTCCTGGGGTGCAGAGCACATGCACCCTCGCAGACTGCCTCTGAATCACCCCTCACAGAGCCCCGGCCCTCTGCAAGATGGCAGAGCAGACCAGAAATCCTCACCCCCATGGGAGACCGTCAAGATCACCTTCAAGCAACCACCAGGTTTCCCACAGGCTACATTTGCAGATCAGAGCACAAGACACACACAACTTGAAGCAATACAGCCATGCCTGTTAAAATACACATCTAAACACATCAGCATTTCTGCTGAAGAAACAGCAGCTGAACACTGGCTTTGTTTTGTGCGTGTGTGTGTGTGTGTAGAGAGCTCCCAGATACTGCTAAACTGCACAGGACCTTTGTGCTTCCTCTGCACTTTGCTCTAACCTTTGTGGGTGCTGGAAGTTTGCAAACAGGGGAAGCTGTGTGCGCAGTGACACCTGGACAGCTGGCACGCAGCACTGCCATCATGAACTGCTTATGTGTGCTTTGCAGCCCTGAGCACCTCCACCTTCCTTGAAAGGGAGATTACTGACCACCTTCAGCACCGCCGCCTCATCAAGCCAGCGCACAGTTCTCATATTCATATATACCTTGCTGTAATGGAGATACAACCTGCACAAGATTACAGCAGCAAATCTAGTTTACACCAAATTGCTTCGTTTAGCTGATTAGCAAGAAGCTAAGTGCAGTAACACTTTCTTTGCTTGTTATGTAGGTCCAACTTGCAGCACCACAGAACCTTGTTATACTAATGATCCATTAACTTAACTCTAACTGGCTGTGGCCATTGCTGCTACGTCTGAAAGAATGCCCATGGTTAGGGACACACTGCAGAGCTACCAAGTCTTCCACTTTGCTCTGTGGAGAAACACTAACTCCAGTGAAGCCTTGACAGAGCATCAGAACTCCAGCTACACGATGCAACGAGGATATGCCACTTTCACCAAATGGTAAAAAATAAAGTTGCAGAATTTCTGATAGGTAAGTGCTGTCTCCCACTCTTTAATTTAAAACATCTTGCTTAAAAAGACTTAAGATTCCCTCCCAAGGCCAGGACAACAGCCACACTGAAGCAGGGTGAAAACCATTCCTGCAGCTGCCATGAGCAGATGAAAAAGCACAACAAAACTGATGCATGCAGATACAGAACAATCTTAGCCTAACACCTAAAAGCTGCCTAGAACAGAGTGCCTGAGGTTTTGTTTCCTTTCCAGTACCTACTGCTAACATTATCTATAATTCTGAACATTGCTAGAGGCTCAGCCTCTACCTAAGCAAGTCTAAATAAGGACTGTTCAGAAAATATTTCCTTTTATCCATTGTGAATTTCCCATTTTTCAATGTGACTGGCTCTTATTCTGGCATGAAGAGAAAAGATCCTGCACTCCTTTCTCTAGGAAGCAGATTTAGATGCATTTGTATTCCTACTTCTCCAGCTTATTTGTTAAAGATGATGCAACAACTGGGAGCTTTCGCCCACCCCTGCAACCCATGGCTGCCTCCTGCAAGCCTCGTTACACCTCAGGCCTGTCCTAGCGCAGCGGTTTTCCCTCTCCACCTCCGCCCGCGTTATCCCCTCTCCCGCTGCTCCGCTTCCTCGCGCCCCGGCGGCAGGTGGATGCTGCAGTGTTGCATGCAGCTCTGCAGCAGCAGCCTCCCCGCTGCAGCCTGCGGCGCAGGCCGGCTGCCAGGACACAGCCAGCGCGGAGCGGGACCAGCTCTCTGCCTGGTGGGGCTGCGCTCGCCTTGAACTGCTAAAGCCCCCTGATCTCAAGCTCTTCTTAGAGCCTCAGAACAAGCCAGTTGCTGCTGCAGAGGGTTTACAACTTGCAGGCCAGGAAAGATCTGCACAGTGATGCAGGGAGGAGTGATGTTTGCAGGCATTTTAACTCCTCCCAAACACAGCAAACTTGTTATTCTGGGCTTCACAAACGCTGCCGTTCGATGACTGCAAAACTGAGAAGAAAGCTTAGCAGAGGGAACAGAGCAGCCCGAACTTGCAATGATTCCACAGCTTATCCATGATACAAACTGTACTCCCACCCCTTGCTCAGCAGTCTGCCCTAGCTCTGATTTCCCCAACAATATTCCCTCTAAACTGTTAGCTCAGTCCTGGCCCTAGATTAAGCATCAATCAGCGAGCACCTCTCTAACCCCCAAGCTCTCACAAACACAGGGTATCACCAAACACAGCATCAGCACTTGGACTACATCACAGCCAAGAGCCTACGGGCCCCAAGAAGCCTCATGAAGGTGAGGAGATAGAGCTCTGTGGTCACTGGGCTTTGGGTGGCTTCATGGGATGCTCTGTTCCCTCCTCACAGGGTCCAAAACAATGTCTATAAAACCTCAGGGCTCTGCAGATCTTTCCTGAACAAAACCACCCCCCATCCTTGCAACATTTTCAAGTTGATTTGCTTGAGAGCTGACCTTGCAAACTGTGGCTGCTACCAGATGAAGCTGTCCTAGAAACGTACGAGGCAGCTCTCAGGAGAGTGGAGGACACTGTGGAAATTGCTAAAACAACAGGGCTTTGGTGAAGGCGCAGAGGTGGTGTGGTCTGGTGGACTGGACAGTGAACTTGGAAGATCAGACTCGTCGTTCCCTCTCAGCAGATACGTTGCTTGGCAGTGCTTAAGTACGACAGCCCTGAACGAGGATAGAAGCTCAGAATCTTACTCTGCTAATGACCAAAATTTGTTCCTGACAGAGAGCTGCGCACAACCGCTGTCACTTAGCAGAGATGACTGTTGCCCTTTACTGGAGCTAGACAATCTCCAAAAAAGTGATGTGGGTGAAGCCCCAATGAACCCCATACATGCACGGAAGCCATCATGCATTGCAGACTAGCAGGTTCTCAACTGATGAAATAGAGAGATGCTACAGGATTTGGAAGGGGACAGGGACAATCTAGCAGATCTGGGGGTAAAAAGCAGCATGAAGATCTGAGGACAAGGACTTGGAGAGCAAGGTGAGACAGCAGGGTTTGTCTGGAAGAAGGGGCAGCACTGGGGCAGAGCGCAGATCGGGGCCCTGCTGATTCTGTGTTGGGGGGTCCTAGTGGGTGCAGAAGACCAAAGAGTTACTAAGGGACGAGTCCATTTTTGCCTCAGACCTTCCTGTGGGCTGCCTCGAGGGATACAACGCGCACCTTCACATTCCTAAATTGTGCAGAAATGCTCTGAATAAAGCTTGTTCGGAAGAATCGTTTATTCAGGACATTTTTTCAAGAGGTTAAAAATAAACCCTTCACTGGAGGTAAGGAGCTTTAGGCACTACTGAGAAGGCAAACCTATTAAGGGAGATTGGAGCAGCACTGTGCTCTCGTCCTCCTCGGAGCGCAGAATTGCTGCAGTTAATAGCTTGCTAGTTAAGACTCATTTAGGCGCATTAGGGACATACAGATAGTCAGTCAGGGGTATATAAAAATGAATCTCTAGCAGAGCTAGTTGGGAATAACATTAAATTCACCCCTTCTCCAAGGTGGTCACCCAGGCCTCTTGACCCAATTGCCAAAGGGGGCAGTTTCTACAATGACTGGACCTGAGCATTAAGTATGTTTTTTAGGCTTGGAAGCTATCTGTCCACTATGATGTCCAAAGGCAGAGACACGAGCAGTACAAGAATGACACCCAGCCTGGGTCTAAGCGAGAGCTCATTAAAGAGTCAGTGTTATACAGCAGTCAGAAAGAATGCAATTGTCAGGTGTGACAGGAATAGCAAAGTCTCTGCGTTACGATTTGAGAATCTTTGGGTGAATAATTGTGTTGCCCGCTGACGATCACTAACTTCCCCATGGCAACCACAGCTGCTTGTTCTGCGGAGAAGGATAAAATAACTGAGCAGTCTCTAGCAGTCAGGGCTTTCGTCCGGCGTGAAAAATACCACATCACACGTTTGTCTGAGCCTCATCTCCTTCCTGGGCCTGCTAGGGTCACCCTTCACTCACACTGCTGCCTGCCTCCTTCTCCACTCTCCCGAGAACAGTACGAAGCTCCTCTCGCAGGGCTGACATTGGTGCACAAGAGAAGTTACTAGTTCCCCTTGTTTGCACTAGCATCTTCACTAAGGAGACACCAGGATGGAGTCTCACGCTTCCTCCTAATCAACAGCCAGAAACAAAAGCAATCAAACTAGAGAGAGAAGGACCATGTCCACCTTCCCTCATCACCCTGAGGCCCACAGTGGAATGTGTCTGCACTGACCATCTCTCCCATTAAAGCCTTTTATCTTCAGCAGGGAGCAATCAAAACCAGCACTGCACTTCCCCCTAAAGCAGAAGGGAGGACAGACAAACGCTCCGGTGCTGCCACGACCTATAGCCCCACAGGTATGTCACAGGGCAGAATCTCAGCACCAGCTTGGCTTGGGTCTGTCCTGGAGCAGGAAGGGATAAGGAAAATCAGCAAGGGAGGTTCTTCCCACCACCTGGGCATCTCTCAGTGACCAAGGGGACAGGGAAGGTCTGCCTGCTACCAAGTATAAGCTCAAACTTAAAGAGGAGAGAATTCTCATTCAAAGATCAGGATGAAACCCAATTCTCGACTTCGTCTCTAGTCAGAGATGTACACACAACCTGGGAAGTGCACCAGATGAGGCACTGGCAGAAAAGCTACTGGTACCTCCTAATGGGGAAGGAGAAGCAGGGAAATTTCCTGTGGGGAAAAATGAGGAGCAGATTAACTGGTGGCTTTGATGAGAAGGTGACACCTTCATGAATGGGAGTCTGACAGAGCACAGAACACTTCTTCAAGCAGACCTGGGAATCAAAGGGACCTGCACTGATACTCAGTTTTCACTAAACCTCCGTGGGACAACAGCCAGTGGTGACAGAAGCAGCAACTGTCACTCTCCTGTCACCAAAGGGAGGTACCTGGATAGTGATGGTTCCCTTTCCAGGGTCCGTCTGCAGATGAATCTCCATCTCCGGCAAAGCCTTCCCTTCCGTCGTAAGTCGATGACGCAGCTTCTCTAGGGCATCACTGCCATTGGAGATCAACTCTCGGATAAATACCTAGGGAAGAGAAACAGCCTCACACTGCAGCCTGGCTCCGTCTACGGCATAAGAGTCTCGGAGATCCAGGAACTTATTACCTTTTTACAGACTAATATTCTACACATTAGAAAGAAAACGGCATTTCTCCATTGCCTGCCAGGAGAACAGGTTTGTCTGAACTCAATAGTAAAGTTCAGAGGCTCTAAAAATGTGCACAGAGTCATCTGGACATTGTTTTCAAAAAACATTTTCAAGATGTCTTAAGAAAACTACATTCAAGGCAGTGTGGGATGTGAGCAGCCCAGGATTTGCTCAGAAGGTGAGAGGATATTCTCATAGCTTGTCCACCTTGGACATAACCTTTGTCAGAGATTGGGCGTTGCTAGGAAAGCATTCTACTGGTGTCCTACCTCCTTCTCTGAGTACAAAGAACGAGCAACAATGTCCAGCAGTTTCTTCGTCTCAGCCTGAAACTCATGTTTGGAGGCTGCACCTAGAAAAAAATCACACAAACAGCTTTGAGGCACTTCGCTGGGTGCTCTTGGGCAAACTGGCAGCTTGCCATGTGCTTCAGGCTCCCAGTAGTGAAGGCCTGAAGCAGAGTGGGACACAGGCAGCTGCGACTCATGACAAGATGATGGTGTTTATACCCTGTGAGGCAGACTGCTTTGTCAAGCCCCTCATCTCCTTGCACACAAAGCCCAGGACAGTCAAAGCGTGTCTGTGTGTGGCTCACTACGTCTGTGGCACAGAGCAATCAGTAGAACAGAAGTGAAAAGTGACTCTCCCCCTCACTCCTAACTTGTGGCTCCATGCAATCCCTAATCTGCCTTTCTCCTGAGGTTTGCAGCCTGCCTTCCATGCACTTCCGTGACTCAGTTTGCAAGGGAACCACCTGCATGTGCTGTGTTCCAAGGGCTTTGTCAGCCCATCACCGTTTCTGATATCCAAACAACACTGTGAGTCTTGAACAGTAAAGGCCAGATTCTCAGATCTCTGTAGAGCTTTCAGGGGGGTGCATATACACAGCTACTTTTAAGGGACTGCATATACACAGCTACTTATGTATTTAACTGAGTTGTCAGAAATAGGATGTTCCTCTACAAAATATCTCAACTGAGACACCATCTTTGGCCTTTCAGAAATATCCTTTCTTATGCTAGAGGCATAGAAAACAACACAGGTAAAGCCAGGGACACACATCCCCTCTGCAACGCCCTGCTGACGAGGACCTACCTTCCCCGGGGACAGGGGCTAGCAGGGGTGTAGATGCAGTAGGACATGGTGCCCAAACCGACTGGGGACTTTACAGACCTGCGGTCTCGGAAGCACCTGACAGAAAAGCCATGGGAGCCCTGAGTTAAGATGCTATTTCTGCACTCAGACAACCCACATGACTTTGCTTTAAAGCAGGTTCCCCTGGAGCTGCGCAATGCGATTCAGTTAGCTAAAGGGTTGACAGTAGGATTCTTATCAGACCTTCATCATCCACAGCAACGAAACTGGCAGAGACAGCAGCTTCTGGGACGAAAGTCTCTTTTTAAGCAAATTCTGGGGCCCATGGAGCCTACACACAATGGCCAATTACAAGGCTAGGACCTTCCTCCCTCAGCCTCCGCTGCCCCATTTCTCACTGAAGGTCATTCTGATTTACACACCCCAGTTCTGAGGAGGTGATGGCACTGCACAGATGGGAACAGGGATCTGCTCAGCTACGATGGGATGACAAATGCCTGCACCTTCTCAAGAGACAGAAACTTCTCCCACCCCGAGGCCTGCAGAGGGCTCATCCTCACAGTTAGGGCACTTACACCCAGACAGTGCTTTGACACCGTTCTGGATTCACCGGCGCAGAGCTGACGCGCTACCTTTCACGTTCTCCGTGTCGCTGATGATGGTGTGCAGGGGCTCCTCTTCCTTGCTCTCTGCTGTCTGTGTGCTGTAGAGCCGGCCAGCAGGAACGCTGAAGGCAGCAACGCTGGGCCGGACGCTCGGGCAGTGGAGTATTTGTCTTTGGAGACATGCTGCTCCTTTTGCTGCAAGATGCAATTCAAGGTATTTCAGTATAAATCACAAACATCAGCATCAGGAGCACTCTACAAAAGTCCCATTTACATAACCCTAAGGGGAGTCACCCTGCCCAAACACGAGAAGTTCCGTTGCAATCAAATACTCACCATTTCCCTCAGGCATTGCCTTTACTACAGAAGGGCAGGTTGCTACTTCAAGCTTTCTCTCCTGAATTATATTAGTCATCCAGAAGATGACAATTTGTAATGTTCACAATGAATTAGCTGGTGACGGGGAGGCAGCTGCAGCTCTCATTGGCATTATCTGGCTAAACTGAAGACAACAGGGGAGGCTTCACCTCTCACATTAGCTCCAGTGAAAACGTAAAATCGAGGGGGAGGCAGCTGCAGCTCTCACTGGAATTATCTGGCTAAACTGTAGACAACAGGGAAGGCTTCACCTCCCACATTAGCTCCAGTGAAAACGTAAAATCCCAAGCGAGAAAGCCAGTTCGTACCTCACAGAGACACCTTTCCTGCAAACACCACCTCTCTCCACACAGGCCTCCAGCCACCAAAGCGTTCTTTCTTCTGCTCACATTCACTCTGCTGATACTGATTCATTTACAAGATACTCACTCACGTACCTGAAAACAACTCCAGTCAGCCCTATCTGACCCCAGAGAGTAAGCTGAGCAGTAACCTTAGAGCAATTAATATTTGGTCCTTGAATGTCAAAGCACAGTTAACAGGGCACTGGGATTACAAGTCAAGAAAGCAATCAGTGGGGTAAAGAAATGGAAAACAAGGCAGGAAATCGCACTAGCTCTATTAGGGACCGTGATTCCCATTTCTTCTCCTCTCAGTCCTCATCTCCTTGTGCCCAGGTGAACTGAATAGTCTTCTTTGTGATGAGAGATGAAGCTAAAGCCAAACCTGGACACAAAACTGACACTTACAGCAGTACAAAGCTCTGTCCAACGACAGTTACTGGAGGTTATCTCTAGACTGTGGCAAGAATGGCTGTAACAGAGTAGCACTTGGCAGGATGCAGAGCTGAATGCACAGCTACGTGCTACGTGTACAGCTTACAGCTCTTCCCACCAGACAAGAAAAGGAGGAAAACTCTACACTCCAGGCCTCCGAGACACATTTTCAAGTTGTCCTTTTGTCATCTGATTAGGTACAAAACCCCAGAAGGCCT
>NW_010581416.1:1810-39139 GCF_000705375.1 Tinamus guttatus
CCCGCGCCCGCGTCCAGGGAATGCGCGCGGCCAAGGCTGCCCTTGCTGCAGAGAGGCGGCAACAGCGACAACCTACTGCAACGAGCCGGCCAAGAATGACAGGCATCCAAGGAGAGGACGGCGCGAGACGGAGCGAGCGTGCACACGCACGTGTAGGCATGTGCGTGCAGAAATGCAAACTATTTGGGATCCTGCTACAAGCTCTCTATCCTCAGGACTTTTTTCTCTTCTTTCCCCAAGGGACAGCATCCCACACTTTGGGGTACTACCTCCACATCCACTGTGGGGAGCTTGGGACCTCAATTAGGTTGTGGAGGGCTTAAATTCAGAGAGACTCTCTTTCTGAGGGGTTATAAATCCACTCCTCACAGCACAAATGATTCTAGCATTTAATTAACCCAGGGATATTCTCAAAAAAGATACTACTGGGACCAGCGGCCAATTTTTAAAATTAGCCCTAGACACTACTGATTTGATTTTGTGTCAGTCTGGCAGGTGCCATGGGACTTGCTGTTCCTCCACATACCCAGCACAGGCAATTCATGTCATGACACATTAAGTGCAAACTTTGGTTTGGGCTCAACGAATAGCAAAAGGAGGACAGCAGCACAGTATGAATGCCAAAGCACTCGGTCCTTTCCTCAGGAACATCCCTCCCCTGGGAAAGGACAAGGCTTTTCTGAGTCACACAGAAATAAGTAACAGGGAGAAAAATCTTTTCTTCATTACAAGCAGTTAATTTATATCCTGATAGGATTTCATACACTTAAGAAGTTCGTATTTTGGCATAAGGCTACCTTATAAATACATACTTAACTAAATAAAAATAAATGTATTCTCCACCTTCTTATAACTTACATTGCATAATACTACCAGGCACTGACAGTGTTAAGGGTCTCCTAGGTACCGCAGCTGCCCACTGAACCTACCAGATGAACCCTGCTAAAGCAAGAGCAAGGGAGATTAATGTCAGCAACCTTTAGACAAGGGCCAAGGAAACCTGTTGGCACAGCAGATTTTATAGCTGTTGTAAATGACGATATATGACCCACATATAGCTTAAAGTTTATTGTACCCTTCCTGTACACCTGCCTTACTCCTACTGTTTTGGTCTAAAGTCGAGGCAGGTGTGAACCACCACCAACCACTGCTGCAATTGGTGACATTAATTAGTTAATGACCTAAGGGGGGCAGAATTTGCAGCAAATCTTTTCGCTGAACACACCACCTTGTTCACCACCCACCCTCTACCGAAGAGTTCATGCCAAGAAGGCTCTTGAAGGAGTTGTAAAAAGTATCTGACAGGTCCTTTGGTGTAAGCATATGACTATCACTTAACTGCAGTTTTGCCTACTGATTAGCAAGTGCTTTTTCTCTTTGCACACTGTTATTTCCATATTTGCTTTGAACATGTAGTTTGGGTTTTTATAATTATGAATTCATGTATTTTCAACTCTGTAAAAACTCAGAAAAGACAACATGCTGGAAAATAAGGAACACAATCTCAGTGGTAAATCAGTTCATCATGAAGTACACTCTATAGATTTCTTATGAATATACTCTAGCTATAGAAACTCTAGGTTTGATTTCTGCAATATTGTCCAAGTAGCTGATAAATCTGAGGTGACTCTCTTTTAATCAGTTTTCATTAGGGCCTAACTAGTACCCCAGAGTAAATAAATATGCACACAAGGCCTAAGGTGAATGACCAAGTAATTTTCAGTATAACATATACTCCTGTATTTTAGCGGCTTCAACGTCTTCGATGACTTTTTTTCAGCATAAGCAATAGTAAAACATTAGCAAAGAAACTCAGAAAATCAAGTTACCTCTGTGTCCCCCCACCCCCCCAAGTCCTGATTTCATTCTGAAAGTCATGTAAAACTTCAATAACATTTTTTTTTTTTTTACTTTTGGATCTTGCAGCTTCAGCAAGTCCATGGAGGACAGCATTCTCCAGGGCCTGCCAATACAGCTTTGACTCAGATTCATCGCCCAGCATGGGATGAGGCAGGGAGCTAGCTGTTAGACACCACAAATCCCTCCCTCTGCTTGCTTTCTGCTACAGGAGTGTTTTATCCCACTTCAAGGGGAATGGGGGGCATGTATCCAAGTCTCATCCCAATCCTACACTGAGGAATACAGCCGGACATCAGTATTTGATCTCACATCCCATGTAATAGCTGTAATTCAGTATTAAGCCGCACAATGAAGAACCATCTAACTACTTCCCAAATCATCTTACTGTAACACTGATGAGGGTGGCAAGCATAAGGCTGTACCAAAATGTTTGATTGCAATCAACTCTCAACTATCATGTGTTGCAGCAACAGTGACCAAAGTGTTTTACTTCATTTGGCCAGATTAGAGAACTGAAACATACTTTAATATCTGGCAAATGCAGCATTCTTTTTTTCTTGTTAAAAATAAATAAATAAATAATAAAGCTGTGGCTTCTAACGACATCTGAGTATCACATCACTAACGGCCAAGTTCTCAAACCTGCAACATCAAGCATGTCAGCTTGGGTGAAGAACTAACCGGAAGAAACATGATTTGTCCTTGTGGAAATACAAAGCACCTGTTCCCTAGTCCTGCCAGGCTGAGTGTCAGGCGCGCTCGCATGTCCTCCCCCTCTTCTGACCCGTCTCCTTCCTCAGGGCGCTGCGGAGCCGCGAGCCGCAGCCGCCCTGCCGCTGCCTCCCCTCCCCGGGCTGTGCCAGGCACCTCTCCTCTCACTCTCCCTGCCTGACCTTGCACATTTGTGCTTCTCTGCCCAGTGACACCCATTCTTGCCTTCGCCCTTGTCCAGAGGTGGAAACGGAACACAAAACGGGCCTAATACAATAGGGCTTTCTTCTCTCTAATATACCCCTTCCCGCTGGTTTCTGACTGTCCCCTTTGACTCCGTTAGTTGTTTTCCTCCTTCCCCAGCACTCCTATGTATGTTTTACAATATCCTCTCAGCTCCTCCGAGAGCCTTACCTCTTTTGGTCCCTGGAAACTGCTGATAGCTCATTAGAATCAGCAATTTTTAATTATGTTGCATTAAGGGTAGATGAGCAGTTAAGGCTCCACAATGTGCACAACATCCTTTCCCCTCACAAAGGGTGGCCTGTGCTAGCGTTGGCTGCGCCTGGCTTTAATCAGTAACTGCAGTAGTGCTTACGTTTCAGAGATCTCTCTTGCTGATACACAAGAAGCGGCCACAGATTTGCATAATGTATTCCATCAAGTTCAACGGGATACAATAGTGTAAGAGAAGACAATGCAGGCTAGGAATATGGGGACACAAAAGACAGCCACATACCACTCAGAGGAACAATTCTAATTATTTTGGTAACTAAAAAACAAAATAGAACAAAACAAAAATCTATAGACTTGCATACGTACGCTCCCAGGTGATGACTTTGGAACGCTAACAATATGAGTTGCGATTTTATTATCTAATACATACTAATTAGCCATTTAGAATAAAACTGTGGCTCACAAATGCTTTTTAAGGGTTGCTTAATGCTAGTAGGTATTTATTTTCTTAAAACTGCAAAACAGGACATGTCCAGGGATGAAAGATATTTCAACTCTGTAAGTATATTAGATACTTTAAGATAAATAGGGGAGGAAGGAACTCCAGGAATTTTCAATCTGTAATAGAGCTCAAAACACAGAAGTCAAGTTAGAAGTTTCCAGAGAAGAGCCAATGTACGCGAAGAGAACTCCCCTGGGCTCTGCAGCGGAGAGGTTTCTGCGCCTGCTCTTTCCTGTCGCGTGGCGAGGCAGCGGGGGGCACTTGCCAGGGCGCTCTCCTCCCTGCGCCACCAGCCAGGTGACAGAGGAGCCCAGGAGAGCCCGCAGAGCCCAGCCCCCTGCCACCACGCGTCAGGCCTGCTGGCGCTGCCAGATCAGCTGGCGGGAGAGCTCGCTTGTGCCTAGCTGCAGGCAAGGCAGCCTGAACCTCTGCAACTGCTCTGGCCGTGCCCTGGCTCACCTCTGCCTCTTGCTGCACTGCGCTGGCTGCCAGGCTTCGGGCTGCTTGCCTTCTGAACGGCTTGCAGCATCACTAGTGTTTGCGTAATTTGTTAAGCCAGTCTCTTCAGAATAGATAAAATTGTATTCGAATCAAAGGACATCAAATTAAAAAACAAAGTCAATGGCACAGTTTCTATATACTCTTAATACCTTACTAGATAAATGGTATCAGGCACCTATGAACTCTGGATTCCCATGCAAAATGCATTATTGAATTCTGAGCATGTGTGACTTCATGATGCTTCTTATTAACTCCTAGCATCTCAGACTTTATGGGACATTGTTCTTACCTTGATTTTTATTTCCTTTTCCCCTCCACCCACCCACTTCTCATGTACAGAGGGAAAAAAGAAGGTACCGTATGAGCGCACTCACAGCACAGGCTACAGAATCTCATGAAGCAATTTTACAGGTCAGCATTCACCTGTAGTTAAACCCTAGCACTTTATTTATGGTTGGAATCTTTAACATTGTCAATGGATTATTCCTACTAAGCTTTTGTTTTGTCCATGAACACCACACTGGGGTATTTTCTGTACTCATAGTAAGCCTTTGGAGGATGTTCATAACCTCCAGACAAACTTATATTTGGTTTGTTCCACATACAGCTTTGGAACTCTTCATTCAAATTACTACTTGTAAAAGCAAAGCTCGTTAATTCACCTTAGATATAATTTTAAGATGTATATTTAATACTTTTCCGTGTTATGTGATTAGTCAGGATTTGGACTGTCACATTGCATACCAGCCCACAGGGAACATCATACTAGCAGCCACAGGTGGGGCAGCAACAAGAACAATCCTTAATTGTCACCAATCGTGGTGTTACACACCCAGAAAAGACAATGTTCTTAAGCTCATGAAAGATGATCTTCCTTCACTAACTATGACAAATCCCTATGACCTGCCCACTCAAGAATCTGTATTGTTTCTCCGTTTGGGAAAGAGAGCTTTTTGGCACCAGCTTCCTGATATTAGCGCCACGAAGTATCAGTAAAAAAAGTGACCAACACTGATAATAAAGCAGAAGTACCTCTTTTTCTTTCTTTCTTTTTTTTTTTTTTT
Organism: Tinamus guttatus; assembly: GCF_000705375.1. The sequence continues at coordinate 6,905 of NW_010581416.1, forward strand.
TCCCCTTCCTCTTCTTTTTTCTTCCCTTTTTCTTTAATCCCTTCATGTTCCCTTAACATGCTAGGGCCAAACTCCCAGAAAGCAGTCAGGGAACATTCACGCTGCAAAGTCCAAGAGGAAATACTGCGGATCAGACTTCCCTTTGCTCCCTTGTACTTACAGTACAAGGCACAGAGCCCTCAGGTACCAGCACAAAGCGATTCCTGAGGTTCTCAGTTGCAGTAACAATCAGTGTCACCATTGCCTCCACCCAGCACTGAACTGCCAGCGTTTCTTAGCAGCTGTAGATCCTGGGCTGTGCCATTAAGAACTACACAGTCTTAGCAAAATAAAGCTTCCAAACTCTAACAGGTCTTGACTCCACACGTGCAGTGCTCTCATGTTTCGAGATAATAACTTCATCAACGAGCCAGTCCTCTGTCCAATTCCTTTTTTTTTTTTTTTTTTTTTTTTTTTTTGGTACTAGGGCTATAAAGTGCAAATGCAAATGATCAATGATCTCATTATAATCTCCATTATAAACAAGAGGACATGCACTCCCCAACCTTTGAACGACCACCTACTTGCTTCTCCCAATTTAACCTGACGCTGGTTCACTGAACAATCTCATACTTGCCGTGTTCATCTATTTCTGATCATACCCGATATGTCCTCTATTGTTTCAAAAAGTGTCTATTATTTGTTCTTTAAAGAAAACAATGTCTGGAATGTATCTATGTCTGGAATATATCTGGCTAAGGGGACATACCTTCTTTGAATGACTTCCTTAAAAATTATTTTAAAATATACCATATATTTCCACAAAACTATAGTTCTATCATTGCACATTTTATCTACAGAAAGATGTTTCATTTATTAACTAGTTGGCAAGCCTAGAAATAGATAATATGCCCAACACCAACCTTTTTTTAAAACCAAACGATAATACGTATTGCACTGAATGAAACGCACGTTACAAAAACAGTGTCTTCAATTCACGGAAAATAATCCATTTGTTTTCTGGTTCACAGGGAGGTCCTTTCCTGTCAGCTTGGCATTGCTTTTTAGGCAAGCCCATCAGCCTGTGTATATTTACGCTCTCTACTGCTTCAGAATCATTTCTTCTAAGAACTCTCTTGTGAGAAGAAGTAACAGCCAGATCAGCTGCCCACTAAAGCACCCTCTCTTTTCCTCTCTTTTCCTTAATGAAAAGAAGTCCCAGGCTTGGCTGCTCTGACTGGAGTCCCGCCAGTCCAACCCCAGCTCTAGCAACGCAGTTATTTCCAAGGCAGTGTAACAGCACATGAACAGGCCCTCCTGAGCTGCTTCTAATAACAAGTCAATGAAAGGTGCTCCAGCAGCAGTACCAGGGGTCAAGGACTGAGAAGAGGATCTCTAACATCACTGTATCTCTGAGAGCAGGGCCACTGCAGAGCACAAGACAAATGCAAGGGTCAGTTATTCACACAGCTCTCCAGGTAACACAACAAACCTTCACATGTCCTGAGAATCCCTTTAGTGGCATTGCGCTTCGACAGGAGATTTCAACAGGCTTTAATCACTGTGTTTCAAGAGTTGCACAAATCTCTGAAGAAAGCTCAGTCTGCCTGGAAACGCTGCAGGAAGGTGTGCCAGTGTCATGCATTGTATTTACAATTACATGGAGAAAGGAGTTTAAAACATTTTATCCCTTTCCCATTATACTCTGCCTGCTACCAGGCTACATGAATCAAACACCCTCTGGCTATCTACTCACCACTTAACCCTCTTATCTCACTCATCACTATACTCAAAATGAGTTCTCCAGACTCATAGCTTAAAGCTTTTATTTTCCTGCTCTGTCAAATCAATAGCCATCAACGACTTGAACCTGAACCACCTCCAGCCTCTTCAGTCTCTAAGCTGATTTTTGTTCGTTCTCCTGATGTCTGCCTCTTCCAGCCCTTGCTCACTGTTAGCACTGGGAAGACTGCAAAGGACAAATGTGTTACATGATGTGCACATTCATTGCCCAGCCCAGAAGAGCACTAGCAAACCTACTCCAACTGACTGTTTCATCTTCGCCCAAACGTCAACAATGATGATGAAAAACTATCCCAGAAAGAACAGAAGCAGCAGCCAGTACAGTTGAATCTACATCTAAAAGGTACATCAATCTGGACTCTTCATTTCCATGCCATTGATTTATACACATATTTGTACCTTAATAACTACAGTAACACACAGCCTTTCTTCAAAATTACTTGACAAACAGGATTAGCAAACTACTATGATACTGCTTTACCCATACTACCAGGCAAACACTCCATGAAATGGCAGTGCCAAGTCTATTTGCTGCAACTTCAAACGTGAGTAAGTTTTGTCTCCATTCACAGCTGGACATAAGCATCAGCAATGCACTTCCCTGCTGTGCCAAGCATTTGCCTCAAAGCAGCCTAGACAAAATCTAAGACAAGGAATCACAGAAGTTTGGTAATTTAAGAGTACCAGATCCAAATTCTTATTGTGCATCACTGCAGGTAGAAAAAAAAATAGCAAAATATGTCTCCTTGGAACAGTGATGGAAGATTCTGAGAAGTTACTTAGGAAAAGCATAGAAACATGTAGACACTGAACAACAGAAGTGTCTCAAGGCAGTGTAACAAAAGAGCAGAGATGAAGTTTAGTTTACTGTCATATTGCTGCAAAAAGAAAAAATGCTAAATTTTCCAATTTAGGTACAACCTAAGATGAACTACTACTTAAGAGTGAGAATTGCCGTTATTGGCTATAAGAGTGAAAAGATGTGTCACCATAACAGGCAGCAGAGCAGCAAGAACAGAGGCTGGCATTTCATTTGTTCCACTGCAACATTTAACGATAGAAACAGGACTTAACCATATCAAATGTGTTTACAGCTTAAATCCCATTAGTACCATCATATATTATACATGTAAGATGATCACTTAAATCTCTTTCACGTTCTCTGTCTCCTTCTTCCTCCCATACACACAAACTCAGGAAAAAAAACTGAAGAACAGTATGTGGTTAAATATTACAACGATGAACTCATGTGAGGGATGCCTATAGCAAATAGTACTACCTCTGTTCTTGGATGAATTTCACTGATTACAGTCCCATTTGTACACTTTATCCTGTAAGAACAGTACCATATAAAATGTTGTCATAGGAACAAAGATTTTGAACCACTGCCACACTCATCTAAGAATTACTGTGCCATGGTACTCACACTAAAGAGGACAGTATCGTCTCCCATAAATACATGATGGTTTCACCACAAAATGGGAAATGGTGAATTACTGTCAGGGCTCTTAATGTGGCATTCTGTATTTTTTAGATCATGAGGTGATAACGCAGAAAGAAGCCCCAAGAAGCCTTAGCCTTTTTGGAGAGCAGTTTGCACTGTTAACTCTTAAATAACCAAGAAAGCTTATTGTAAGGGACCAATATGAAAAATAAAGTAGTCTTCAGTAATTGTATGTGCTTAGGCTATAATCTCACTAGCGCTCTTTTTTAACACAAGAAATCTGATAAGCTTTCAAAGCCCATTTAAAATGAAAACTATTACGCACTCCTATTGAAGCATTCTTTACGACTTGCAGTATGGATTTGATAAATACAAAAATTACATAACTGCAGAAGAACGTCACAGTAGCCTATTACTGCAATACCCACTTAGTGGAGATTGCTGCTGTCCTTGATAACTATGGCCTGTTGTAAGGAAAGGGATAATTATTTTGGAAGGAAGTTGCACCTAGTCCTGCTCGGCTGGGAACAGAACATTCATTGTCAATCAATTGGGAATTGTACAAAAGCTTTTACCCATCAAACTTGTGTTTCCTGTTTCAGAAGATACCACAGAGCAAAGTGTTACTCATTAGATACCAAAACAGTAACCCTAGAATTGCCTTTCACAAGAGAGGAATGAATAGTTTTTGTTTCTTTCTTTTTTTCACCCTTATTTATGTTTGTGCGTTTAGCTTAGAATTTAGAATAAGCTATGTATGAAACAACTTTCAATCTCTTCATATTTTAATTAATCACTTATCAAACTTGACTGGAAAACAGTTACATGTGAAAATTCAGTGGATGGGCTTGAATAAAAATTTGCTACCAAGAAACTAGCATAGGACTAGAATCCATAAAATTACTCAACTTCAAGACTTTTTTAAACTCGTGCATGACTTAAACGAATAATAAAAGGCACCAATAACTCAATATGGTAAAAATAAATTCCAATTTGTGTGCCTATTTCACAACTTAGATGCTTTTGCACTGGGACCAGACTGACTAAACAGAGCCTTCTGAGATATAAACTCTGATGCTTTCATTTATAATTGCTGATGACATCGGAAGTGGATTGTGTATTTCTGCAGTTGCAATAGGGAAGGGATTTGCATGTAAGTTGATTTGAATGTAATGTATAGGGCACAAAACAGCACAAGTTCAACTAAACAAAACAGTACAACCAAAAAAGGAATAGTTTCCCAAATAAAAGTTTGAAATGAAAGACACAAGGATACAAGAAGAAAACAATGCTGTATCATTTTATTTTAAAGCTGTTTTTTTCCCCTTTCTTTGCAGGTTTGCATGCTCTGTGCTATTTTAATGCTCAGGCTATCATTTTCCTAGAGCACTTGAATGAACACAGAAGGACAAAGGTATCATTCTGAAGGGCATAGCTGTTTGCAGTGAGGTAAGCCTGGGATTTTTATTCTGTTGATTCAGTGTCTCTCCAGATCAGATGAATGGTGGGAAGTGTGTCTGTCAGCAAATTTGCACCTTCATCTTTACTGTATACTGCCATGCCAAAGCAAGCAGGTCAGGTGCATCTTAGAGGAATCCATTGATGGCCTGCATCCTCAACACCAAGGGTGCAGCCAGAAAAAGATATAATATTGAATGAATCACACACCCCCTCAACACTTCATGATGAAATCAGCTCTAACTTTTAAAGTTTTGTCTACAGAGGAAGAAAAAAAAAAAGAGGAACTTGCTTTCTGACATCCAGCTGTCTTACACTTTAGATGACCCAGATTGTGTTTGTAAATGCATTTGTTCAGCTGAATTCACTTCTTAGGGGAAGAAGAATTATGCAAAGCATTAAGACTGATTAGAAGATGCCTCCTTTCATTTCCAAATTCAGAGAAATCCTTCAGTGTTCTAAACTAAATTAGTCAAAGAAAGATCAAAGGAAAAGGGAAGGCAATTAGCAGACTAGTACTTATCCTTTTTCAAAAGGGACAGTTTTGCAGCTTTTTTTGATAAGAACAAAGTACTCCTCTATTTTAAAGGGCTTTTAGTAAAGTATCTTAAATCACAGGGGTATCAGTATAAGACTCATGAAAGATGTCTGCTTATTTTAAAATTGAAATTGGTGAGAACTATCTGCCCATTCCAATGAAGGAAGGGCCACAACATGGTAATTAGCAGAGAAGAAAAATAAGACAGCAATAAAACAGTGCAGGATCTATAGGCTGAGTTTGAAAAGCTGAATTCAAAATAAAAAGAAAACCACACTAAATAGTAACTGCTACTTTCTAATGAAACCCAAAGAAGCAATGAGCACTATACCTAGCAGAGTCCCCCTCGAAAGGGAATGCATTAAAGATAAGATGTAAACTTCATACTCAAGGTCCTACTTCTGACATTCGATAAAAATGGCCGAGTTAGCAAGAACCTGCCTGATTCTGTGAATTGTATAAAACAGTAAGAGCCCTCTGATCATCATTTAAACACAGAAGAGACTGCAGAGACATGCATCAACTCAACACAGGCACTGCAGAATAAATCCAAAACAGAAGCACAGAAACATTCAGGGAAAAAAATCATGTTGGCAACGTCGAACACTAAATTGTCGACAACACTCACTGGGTTGTAAAGCAACTGAGGTACTACTGGGTGTCCTAGGGGGAAGCTCTGCATGGACGCATAAAGGAGCACAAGATCATGAATAGGACCTTAGACTCCCTGATTGTGTCCCTAATGAGATAACTCCTCAACATTTTATATAGAGATAATGATACCACAGCCAGGGAAAGGTCTTGGGTAAGTTTGGATTTATCTTCAAAGCACTGAAGATCCTCCTCAGCCAGGCAGAAAATACACCTGAATCAGTAAGAAAAGTAAAGAAAACAGGCCAAATGATGTAGGTGTGTCACTTGCCTTGGACAGCTCGGTGTCATATTTTAAAGCATATGCCAGAAAATTAAGTGCCTAGCTGCCCTATCAAGGTTTGTCTTCAAAAGTGGGCTTGTGGATATATTGGACTAAGATTTAAAAAAAAAAAAAAAAAAAAAAAAAGGTGAAAAACTGCTGAAGTGCCACAGTGCCGTTCCGCAAGGTTAGTAAAAGCAACTCCTAAGACAGATGAGGCTGGCGTATAGAAACTCAGGCAGTGGAAAACACAGTATCGCAGAATGGTTAAGGTTAGAAGGGACCCCTAGAGATCACCTAGTCCAACCCCCCTGCACACGCAGGGTCACCTAGAGCACGTGGCACAGGACTGCGTCCAGGTGGGTTTGGAAGATCTCCAGAGAAGGAGACTCCACAACCTCTCTGGGCAGCCTGTTCCAGGGCTCTGTCACCCTCACAGGAAAGAAAATCTTCCTCATATGGAGGTGGAACTTTCTGTGTTTCAGCATACACCTGTTACCCCTTGTCCTGTCACAGGTGACCACAGAGAAGAGCCTGGCCTCATCCTCCCTACAATCACCCCTCAGGTACTCGAACATGTTGATCAAGTCTCCTGTCAGCCTTCTCTTTTCCAGATTAAACAGGTCCAGCTCGCTTAGTCTTTCCTCATATGATAGATGCTCCAGTCCCTTAATCATCTTCGTGGCTCTCTGCTGGACCCTCTCTAGAAGCTCAATGTCCTTCTTGTACACGCTATCAGACTTTTTTTTTTTTTTAACCAGAAAATAAAAAGACTGTCTTCCTGTGAAACATAAATTTACACCTTGAAATAGAGAAGTAGATGCTATAGTTCATGATAGGGATAAAGAAAAACATTAATCTGATGACCATAATGCTGAGTACTGAAAAATTTTATTAACACAAAGCTAGAGTTAATGGCTGGCAGCTGGTGACCACCAAAGTACTGAATGCTTCTATACATAAGACTCATATAAGCTACATGAGTAGACCAAAAGCATAACCTAGCCTTTCGTGCTGAGCACAAAAATGTGGTGGATGTACTGCAAGTGTCTCATCCAGGGCTTCCCTGTAACACAAATTAGGCATATCAGGTAAGTGCCTTTGCCAAACTGCTATTTTATCTACTAAGTCATTACACACGGAATTGGTAGGTGCTTATTTATCTACACAGACTTCTAAGGCACCATGAGAAAAGGCAGCTCTTCAGTAGAAATTCCACACTGCAGGAATAAGCAGCTTGTGCTGTGTCCCGGAGTGAGGGGGAAGAAAAACCTACACCACCTCCAAAAGGATCCCAAGCTGATCATTCTGGCCTCAGTGATCTGTGCAATAGAAGCACAGAACAGAACAGAAGCACCAAGACTAAACCGTCACCATTTGGGCTTACATATGCAGCCTACTGGGAGATAGGTGAGGCTCCAACACAAAGTTTCTACATAATGATTCAGGGATCATTTGAGAGACCAAAAAAATCCAACCTGACTTGATGTCTTCACTTGGGGAGCTGCTAGAGAGCACCACCCTCCACAGCAAGACAGACATGTCTGAGGGTGTGAGTGGCTCATTCATCAAAATCTAAGACTGACTCAGTCTCCATGTTTAGGCCTCCCCAACAGTTGCTTCAGAGATTGTAACCTGCTCCATCCCTTCCAGCCCATGTTCCTTCCCCTACTGTTCTCTTCTCCTAGACTATCATAGTCCCGACCTTGGCCCACTGGAGTCCAAGAAAATCTAGTACACCAGTACACATGTAGCTAGGTAGTTTATTTTTTATTAAGAAATGCCCGCACACACCCCTTTTTGCTTTAGAGGAACTCTATCTCTTCACAAAAGACCATCATATTGTATGATTCCAACAGTGCTCTTGCCTTTCTGTTGCCTGCAGAATAATTAAGGAGATCTTATCTGAACATAAGCCAGACATTACTCTAACTTGCCACTACAAACTCCAAACACACACACGCACAGCCTCATAGCACTGAAATTATGCAGGTGACATTGAGGTGTTTGATCATTAAATACAGTATCTGTATTATGTTTAATACAAATAATTCCTTCACCAAACAGTAATGGCTTGAACCTCAACAGTACTGGTAACCTTCATGAACCACACGAGTATGGTACAGTCTCTGAGGATCAACAGCAGTACAGCTGAAACTGCAGCTAGAATTTCCAGTTCAGGAAGTGATCTCTAAGCTCTCCATCTCTTTGGAGAAGTATGCTTCCCAGTTATCTACTTGTAGAGGAGGTAATTGTATTTGCTATGGATGCTTCTGAGGCGATGATTAATTTGAAGTTTGTTTTGACTATTTTAAAATGGGAGATGAAGTAAATGCTTTCTGGTGCTTGACACTCACTGCGGAGATCTCTTTCATTGGAAAAGTAATACTTCAAAGGACAAACGTATCTGGGGGAAGGATCTCGGATTGATTGCAGATGGGGCCTGTTGAGGCCCACTTCATTACACCTTCACGGCCCAACCTGACTAAAGTCTCCAGATGCCTACTTGGCTTCCCTACTCCCATGCAAATTATTTATGAGGAACATTAACTGAAAGATGACCTTAGGCTCATTTAGCAAGTTTTCTTGAATACCTCTCATTTCCTTCACTAGCGCATGGACTGAAGACATGCATTTCAACTACCCTTACTGCACGGGGGAGGCAAGAGCAGCACATTTTTGAAATGGAACAACTCTCAAATAATCTTTTTCACTGGTCAGCTTTAGGAAATCGTGTACTTTGGCATCTGACATTAAGCAGCTGCAGCCAGAGACAGTCCAGAGACAAAATCCTTTCAGCTTCTGGGCTTGTAATCACTGCTGCTTCGGAAGCTCAGTATCAAAATAGGATCTATTGTTTTCTTCTACAGTTTAAAGTGTTAAGCTTTCTCCTAAGAAATAAAATACTACAGAAGGAAAATGGTAGGCAGCACCTGTTTAAGATTGACTCATCTCAATACTGAAAACCAGCAGGCCGAGAATCCTGGAGAATGCTAGGCAGGCTGCTCAAGAGAGAGATACTCCAGTGTCAGGGTAGCAAAGACTGCTCTAATGGTAAGCACCAAGTCAATCATTTTTTTTCCGCATCAGGCTATTCTATTTAATACAGAAAATACAACAATAAATATGTATACAGACAATTAGTCAACATGCAGCCATTAAAGTTTCAAGTGTTATTTTCTAGTTGCTAGTGAAATTAGAACAGCATTGGGTTTAGAGGCCTACGCTAAAAGAGCTATCCAGATATGAAAGCTCAAATAGGTAATAAAAAATTTAGTATCCCACTTATCTTGTAGGGCCTGCACACCTACAGGATTCATATAATTTGCATCTGCTGCTGATAGCGGCCTTTTCAGTTTAGGTATCTAGTTTAAGGATCAGTAGACAATTAACAATTGATAACCAGCTCAAATAGCTCACCTGATATCTCTGTCTGAGGCATATTCCCACACTGTCAGTGTCTTGGTTCGCTCTCTCAGCTACACTGAACAATAACTCCAAATCAAAACAGAGGCAGCTGTACTAACAGTGTCAATAAGAAAACGACCTCAGTTCTTAATAATAATAATAAAACACCCCATCATTTATTTTCTACGGTTGCTTTAGCATTGAAATCCTCTCCCACATTATTAGAAACAAAATATTAAAAGCAGATAATAATGCCCCACAATGCTTATGAAATGCTGCTTAAATGTATCTTAATAATTGAGACAGGAAAATCTTATTCTGCACTGGAACATTGTCAGGATCATCAAGGAGATGACATTTCTTTTACTTTGCTATTTTATTCTCATTTTTCTAGGATTAGAGCGTGTGGAAACAACTAGACCTATCTAATGGGCTTTTCAATTGTTCAAGAAAGTTTTTTTTTTTTTTTTTAAAAAAAAAAAAAAAGAGAGAAAAGAAAAAACACACAGACACACACAGAAAGAGAGAAGAGACCAACCGGATGCGGACTGTCCAAGGCAGGCTGCTACAAAACTCACCCTGGACACAAATCAAAGGACAGTTTGTTCATCAGTCACACAATCACGAACCAGAAACTATTTTGCATTGTGCACAAAGTGGCTTCCCGATGACAGCACCACCTATGACACTACCTTCCTTCCTACTGCTTCTTGATGGAATCAGTGTTCCATAGTCACTGGGACTGCACTGATAGCGCCTGCGTAACCTCGAGGTCATGTTCTGAGAGAAAACCAATGCTCCCAATTGTAAATTGTAAAACATGTGTCCTCTGTTATATACTATTTACTTCCCTTTTCCCCATCAACATTTTGATTTTTATCAATATGTGGGTTTCCAGTCTTTCTGGGATGCTGCCCCATTCAAACTCAATATAAGAGGTTTTCAGACTGGTACGGTTAAGGACCCAACCATACTCGTTGGGAATCAAAGGCTTTATCTGTATTTGGTAGACCCATAGCCAGCTTAAACACCAATGATATTGATGTCTGTAATCATGAAGAACAACAGATGCAATTAGAAAGTACAACATGGGCTAATTTGAAATTCTGCTAAGCACGTATCATTTGCACCCTCCATTCATTTTCCCTTCTGCAAGAAACACACATTTTCCTATGAATCTTTCTATTTCATGAGGCAAGAATAATCTCTTTTAGAGAGAGGGAAAAAAAATGCTTGGATTAGCCAGGCCTTACTGACCTTCCTTCATGAATAAACAATGAACTTTTCCAGAACTGTGAGAGAAATTCATTGTACACAATGAATGTGGAGCTTTGTTGTCAGACAAAAAACCCAGTGCAGTATCAGAGCACTTTGTTCTATGCTACTTTCACTTACCACACGCTAAATCTTGCACTTGTGGAGGCAGAAATTAACCACCCAGGCAGGGGGCCCTGGGCATCCATCACATACATCTCAAAACTGACCTCAGCATGGACTACAGAAATATTCAGAAAGGCAAATGTGCTATAATTTAATTTAGATTTAAAGCAAAAGGAAATACATTTATTTTCCTCTTTTTGCTTGGATGCTTTAAAGCAAAACAATTCTGATCCTTTCTGGTCTTTTTCTAGTTGAAAAAACAAAAAGTAGGGAGGCATTAAAACTTCAGTAGCACTTTCAGTCAGTCAAATGGCTTAAAAATAAGAAGCTAGTTTTTCATAGAGATTAATACCTGCCATTAAAGTGTTCTTTTTTTGCTTTCCAAATTTTTCTAAGCAATAATTGATTTCCGTTTCAGTATTTCTTTGAAAGTCTATAGAACCATAAAATCTGGCACAATAAAATTTCAAGTCATACTTCCCCCCAAAACATGAGAAAACAGATTATATTCAAAACTTCAGTATACTGGATAAGAATAAAAAAAATATATAGTAGAAAAGACAGAGATGGGGCTACCTCTGTCATTACTGAGCTTCATATTTCCCAACATAAATGCAGTTCATGATAATCATGAATTTAATGATCATTTATTCTCTGACTTCCCTCCTACTCAAAGAGGTCATAAAAAAAATGTTGAAGCAAACTCCAAACGTACTTGCCAAGAAAACTTCTGACGGAGATAATTCTCGATTTCAAATTGGAATTGCAGTAGATACTGATACCACCAACTCCAAAGTAACAAATACATTATTGGAAGGGGTCAATGTAATCAGCCTGAGTAGCGACAAACTACTAAAAAAAAGAAAGGAGTTCCCAGGTCAACACTGCTTAAGTGCCCAGATTATGCAGAACTGTGTCGGCTGTTACCGGCCGAGGAGAACAGGCAGAATACATCATTTCAATCCGCAGTCCTTCAGGAAGGAAGCAATAAGGACCATCCTGCCCACAGCAACAGGAAATACCGGAGCACATTCCCGGGCAGCCTCCCACCAGTTCCTGCACCTGAGTCGCACCCGTTACCACCAAACTTGGGGCATCTATTTCGAGGTATCTTTTTCCAACTTCTTTCCTTACAAAGGAAGGATGATAAAGAATACAGAACATAAGAGTGAACTAACATTTACACTGTTTTGTTTTCTTATTAATTTGGGACTTGGGAAAGAAATCTGGGGGGCAGCAGGGGAAATGAATGAAGAAAAAACACTGTGGTGTTGTTCCAGAACCCCAAGTTGCTCTTTTGCCTCCCTGTAACATCTGAGAAGCAGAAACTACAATCTTAGTCTGTTCTTAGTGCTTTAATTAAAAACGCCAGTCAACTGATCTGACAGTAATCCAGCTACACTGCTGAGTATCAGGATGGATCAGCTTCTGGGAATATTTATCTTGTATTTCATAGACATTATTTAGTGCTTGACATGACACGTTCTACTACTGATAAATTAGTACCATTGATGCATACTAGTGTGACTTGTTATGCTACGTTCCAGAAGACTGTTCTGTTTCATAATCACATGGTTATGACATACATAGCAGTGAAAAAAACTAGACAGTTTGGTATCAGTAAGTCACCTGAAAAGTATTTATAACCAATATTGTGTTGAAAAGTGCTACTCCAAGTTGCAGAAACAAAACACAGTGTTCTATACATATCTTCAACATATAAATTAATTTTGGGCTGAGCAGATCTAACCTATGGTATGGATGAGGAAAGAATATGATACAAAATCCTGAAATTAGACTGATTAGTAATCAAACTAGTTTAGAATTACAGATAGCTTTTATTATACCAGGAAAACACATATTCTACCATGCATATGAAGTCCTATTTCTCTATTCGTCCTACCTAATACCAGCTTTTATAGGGAGAAACATGGCGCTGCTCTCCTTCACTATCTTTTCCAGAATTCTTCCTACTCCTTTCTTGTTTATGGCAGGACCTGAACCCTGTGAGTATTGACTGCCTTCAGCTCAGTCAATTTTGCGACTTCGTCCTCCTCCATGCTGAAGGCCAACAGGTGTCTTGTTCAACGTGGAATTGAGCCCCTCTAAGGGCTGCGTACAGCAAGATGTACGTTAAAAACACACACAGCTTTCCTCCTGAGTATTCGACTATCATGGTCTTAAAGCTCTGGTGAAGTTAAAGCTCCTTATATCACCATCATGCCAATACCACAAGTCATTTCTGAATACACTCCTCTGAGATGTAACAAAGTAACCAAGAAATACATTCAGTGAATGTGCCTTCCAGGTCAAAGCCGTCCCTTTTAATGAAAGGGCACAACAGTCAACTACTGCAAAGCAAGCTGCTTACTACTCCTTTCACTGTATAAATTTGCATGGTCATATTTTATATTTAACATGGCTATTCTTTTGAGTCAGAAAAGCCTCCGTGCTGGTTGTACTAAACATGGTCCATGCAAAACAAATCTTTGGTGTTGAGCCCTAACTGTTTTTACTGTGTTAACACTAATAAGCAGCACTGGCAATAATCTCTAACTACGGATACAACTGGGAATTGTTCAATTCCTCACTACATAGATGCTGCTATACTAGCAACAGTGTGAGCATTAGTGGGAATAACAGCTAGGAATTCCTCACAAATGCAACACTGAACACACCTGAACTAAATTGATAATTACACTGCAGCAGCAGTATAGCTAGAAAACAGTTCTGTACTGTATTATAGATGCACCTCCCATGTGATCAGTATAAAACCCCCAAAAATACTTCGGTGAGAAAATTGCAGGAGGGAAAAAGGAATCTTTTACAGCTCTAGTAATTTGATAATTCAAGAAAATTGAAACAAATCCTATTTTAAACTGATGTGACGATTCAACTAATGAAGAGACAAAACTCAGACTTCTTCACAAATTGATATCATTGGACCACATCAGTCTCACAGCCCCTCCACAAATGCTACAGCAGGAAAAAGACAAATTCTAATTTCTAATAAAAGCACATGACCAGAAGCACAACCAACATCTATTTAGGTTGTCAAATCATATACTGTGAGGCTACCTTTGCATCAGAAGTATAAGACGGAGAATATTTTTGAAAGGTACTGTTTAGAAATCAAAAATATTCTGTACTTTTACTTATGAGTGCTTGTTTCAAAATGTGATGTCAAGAGGATGACTCTTTTCCTCCCAGAGCTGTAGAATATCCCTGTTCTTTTTGCACTTAGTATTTTCTTTTTCCCTAGAAACAACTTCCCAGTATTATTTTCAGTACTTACGTATGGAGAATTGCTTATATAGTCTTTTCTGTATCGTATGTATTTATTTCCCTGTCCGTGGAGTGGAAAAAATTCAAATGGCAAGGTATTATTTTTAACTAACTCCTCTTCCCATCAAATTCAATTCCACTTGAGTCAAGCCAGAACAGAGCGGCCCTTAGGAAGGCAGCTACTGCACAGGCGCTCTAAACGCAGCCCTGCTTTCTGTGCAGTGCTAACAGCACTGCGGGTATCTGCATCTTTGCTGCTTGGTTCTTCCCTTGCTTCAAAAGATAACGTCCACGCAGATACGCGGACAGCATTCGTTATGTGCACGTTAGGCCGTTATTTGTTTGCTAGAGAAAAAGCTGGATAAGGAGCCTTCACAGGCTCTTGAACCTGCAGCTGGACAGAGCGCACAAGGATGGGAAACACGGAAAGGCTGCACCTCCATGCGCGGATACAGCAACGTCAGCGCTGCACCGAACGCGTTGAGAGCTTCGGCGGCTCTTACCAGGACGAGAGAACTAGCACGATACAAGCTTATGGGGCATGCTGTTACAAGTGATTCATCACCCAAGAAGCACTAAGACAAACCAAATGCTTAAAAGAAAAGGTTACCCTCATAAAATATTCTGTATAACTGCAGCCTAAGCATAGGGCTTCAATCCTCTAATTCTTGTAAACAAACTAGGCCAGTTTGTGATAGTCCCTCAGATAAACTACATTTTTAAACTGAAATGAAAAGAATACATTAGACATGTGCTTATCAGCAAGTTACTGCACTGTAATTCATTAACATTTGCATTTTGAAATACCTTCCAGAATTCATACAATAATGCTTTGTTAATATACATAATGCCAGAGATGAAAAAATGCTTCTAACTATTTTAGGATTCTAATTTTACTTATTAAAAGCAATAACTTAATTACACGGAAAACAATTTCCATTTAATTTCTACCTTTTAACTTTACACATCCTTAATCATATATATTTGTGATGACTACTGATACAACTATGTCAGTGATTACCTGTACTTAATTATTCCTGCAATTTTGACCTACCCCAAACACCTATGTTGGATTCTAGCCAACTTTTATTAAAAAAAGACCAAAGAAACACCACCAGCACACACACAAAAACAAAACAAAACAAAAAACAAACAAAAAAAAACCAAAAAAACCACACACACACACCTGTACTCACAGAAGATCCTTTTCCACAAAGGCAAGCCAAAGGCTGGATGGGATAGTCTAACAAATGCTAAATACCAACACTCTGCCCTATATCTCATCTATTTTTTATATTATTATTTATGCAGATTTCCACCATTCTCACAGCCAGCCTTTCCACACGTTAGAAGTAGCTTCATTGCTGGTATATACTTTTCAGTAAGAAACGATAGAAGGATCTCACCTATATGCAAACATGTCAAAAACCGACATGAATACGCACTGTAAGACTTTCATGTCAATTAATAAATGCAACCATAGCCGTCAACAACTAATGCATTTTTTTTTCTTGTCACATGCAACTATCATTCTCTGCTTTGAGTCCAGCGCGCTATTCTCACCATTTCCGATGCACAGATGTGCGTTACGCTGCCTCGTGACTACTACTGAATGCACTAAATCATCTGTGGGTCATTCGAGGCAGAAATAGTACTGTTGGAAAGCAAGAAGTGCTGTTTAGTAAAAATCATTTAGCTGAGGAAAAAAGGCAATACTTATGAAAAATATCTTCCATTCTTTAAGTATTTTTGAAATATCTCTATTTTCCTATTCTTGTTACTACAGTTTAGAAGATTTTGTTTCATTATTTTTGCCATTTTAAAAATACCTCAAGACAATGGGCATTTTAAAATCAGTTTTCCAGATTTTCTGAATACTATTAAATCCATCAATAAAAGAAATACCTTGCCTTCACTTCATAATTCCCTGGAGGAAAAACAAATGAACAAACAGCTTCAGTGAGTCCTTGAGAGGACTGCCCTGCAGCCTGCTGCAGTGCTGCGAGCAATCATGCTCCTCAAGCTGTTCAGATGAGGTGATTTGACAGCACTTCCAGCATTCCGGGCATGACAGAACCTTCAGGTTTTTTTTTTTTTTTTTTCCCTCATGTGAACTGATTGGAAATAATTAAATAATTAGAATTTGACTAAGAATTCAATATGCATCATTTTTTACTATCCTACATATGCCCAGTTATGCCTGAAACTGAACTGCAGCCATACCTGTAAGTATGTTACTGTTGTTTTTACAATAAATTCAGAAATACTGAAGCAACTTTCTTGGTCACCCAAATGTTTGGGTATCTCGGTGTCTCTAAAAACAATGGTAGCCACCGCTGTGATTCAGTTTGACATCCTTGTGCTATTTTAGGAGATTTTACTTGATCTCAAGATCCAGATGATCTGGAAAAGCATCTTTTTCTTTAGGTCTTGTGTCATGGGCCAGTTCTACATGAACGCTTCCAATATCCTTGGAAATCTCATGTTGTAATAGACGCCACTTTTAAAACACTCAATCATACTATTTGTAGCTTTTTAGAAGAAAAATCTCTTGGCATTTTTAATCAGTTTGTGAATTTTATTATCTCCTGTTCTACTTGGGAGCAGGGGACTTATTTTTGTTTTTTTTTTCCTCTCTCCTGTAAAAGACTCTTTTCTGGCCTGCACAGCAACACGAGCTAATTACGTGATTTTTACCACTGCAATAACCTTCTCTTCAGGCAAAGTTCCTTGCCAATCTCATTTAATTCTCAGTTCTTTCTCAGAACAGCTGACATTCCAAAGGGCATCTTTAACCACTGTGGACTACATTAACTAAAACATGGTCCCAAAAAAATAGTCATTCACACCAAACTTTTCCTTCTCAAGCAAAGGTTTTGGCATTTAAACCAGAAATCAACTGCTTGACTTGGGACAGGAATTCAATGTCTAGTAGCGAATAACATGAGTTAGTTCTGTGCTAAAAATCTTTGGAGTAATGCCATCAAAACTACAGTGTCCTAAGAGTCACACTCCTGTTGATACATTAAGCAAGATCTGCAATTTCACCAAGCAACTTGTCCCCAAAGACAGCGCCATTTGCCTCAGTTTTAACAGCACCAAAATTGTTTTGCGACTGTTAATCTGAGTTAACTCTGCCACCTTGCTCCAACAACAGACACAACAACGCTCCAATAGACAAAACTGTATGCAAAAGAAAACTAGGTAAGTTGAAACAGTTCTGTTTTTATAGTAATTAATCTAGTGCAGTTCATCACAAGCAATCAAAATGCATTGGTACAGTTCACCTCTCTGAAGAGCCACATCCTAAACCCCAGAACTTCACACCCTCTGAATATTTTTTTCAGCAGTTCCCTGCTAATATACCTACATTATAAGTACGCTAAGTAACCCGGCAGAGTGAGCTGCAGACAAGCCTCCCTGCCTATTAGAAGGGACTTCTTTTTTTTCCCCCAAGGCCAGGAGCGCAGCCGCAGCAGCCGTGTTTCAGTTTAGCTCATCACATACAAGAAACCACCCCTGAAGTCTCGTCATCGTTGCTCGAGTGGATCTGCAGTGTCAGTGATCTGGAAATTGTACGGGAGCACACACAGGCAGGCCCTACTTACACAGCTTGCTTTAGGCTAAGAGCATGCGCCAAGTCACTTCTGGCAGCTCAACCGAATGGTTTAACTCGTTCAACTGCAGTTGGGCACCCTTGAGCCTGACCAGAAGCTCCCAGAGACGGGCCTGGTTTCCACAGTACGACAGGGCGGGCGGGCAGCTGAACAGATGCCCTCTTTTGCTCTGGTGAAGAATGACAATGAGCAATGCTCAAACAGCAGCCCATGAGGCCCACCTTCCCTCAGTGATGTTCAGCCACTTAATGCTCAACGAGAACACGTGGCTCCAGCAAGAGTGTCCACCTTTTTAAGCACAGACTTTGAGCACACTTTCGGGCAAGGCAAAAGCCCATCAGAGGATCTCTGTAACGGAAAGGACAAGGAAAGCTAGAAGTTCATTTTCATTCCTGACGTACTTTTCCAAGGTAAAATATATTTTAATGTCTTTTTTTGACATAATATTGAAACAAAATAGTGCCATATGCTCTCCCATCTAAAAAGGGACAGAAGCATCCGCAGTCTGAATCTGTGCAAGTGGTGTTTTTTTTTTTTTTTAAATTAACAGGCAAAATAAATCTTTCAAACTTCTTGGTTTCATGTTAAGTAATAGAAGTCTACTACATGAGAAGCAAAGGAGCATGAAGCCAGGCACCCAGGGCAGCATCCCACAATACTCTTTATACAAACAATTGTGCTAATGAAAACTAAACAATAGTCTTCATTATCTACAAACAGCCGAGCTAAATAGTGCCTTCTGGGTGGTTTTGTAATCCTAACAATACCCATTATTTCCTATGAATATGAATGAATCCACCTTTCCTTTACTGATCATTACATTCATATTTAGTCCTTTTGGCATCATCATAAAAGATCTGAAAACTCAGTGAGAAAATTATTAGAACATTGAAAAAATACAGAAGACTTCAATCAATCAATTCTGCATTCTCCTTTTAATGAAATCATAACTACTACAGAGGAAATAAAATCAAAACTGCAAAAGATGAATTTGAAAGAACTGCAAATGAAAAAATCCGCAAAGACCGAGTTTAAAGAAAGGTTGCCAGCCCTTTATGAATGCTTGTGATTGCATTTAAAAAGCAACAAAAACCACAGTATGTTATCTGTTAGGTGTACTATTTGGATGCTGTTATAAATCAGATCTGCAAGCACATTAATTTTATTAATAATACAGTCCCAAGGGATTAGGGATTTATACAATGGATTTTTATTTCATAGCATCACTGCTTACCACTGAAAACCACATCTTTTAGATCTGAATGATGTAAATATCAATATTTAGTTTATATTTATGAATATACTTAGATACGTATTCTTTGCTTGATAAACTTTCATTTAACAGGTATAAACAACATAGTTATTCTATACAGCCTAGGTGGGTTGAAGGCAAGGGTTCTCAAAACCCTGCTCTGGTGACTCAGTACTACATAAATGGAAAGTGGGCTTTTAATAGCTCATATAGCTCTTCAGTGAATGACATTATAATGAGTCTGCTGTTTGTAAAACCTTGAAAAGGGTAATTTCCTGCTATCTAATATGGAGCTTACCAAGTTTAATGCTACAATGGGGTCAGAGACAGGGAAGGGATGTAATAGAAGGCTTTAGAGCTAATCTAAAAAACATCAAATACTAAAAAAAAAAAAACTAAAAATCACTAAATATTAAATAGATAATCTATTAATAGATAAGTAAATAAATACTAAAATAACAATACTAAATGCTAAAAAAATACTAAAAAAAGTACAAATGGGTTATTTTTTGTAATTCAATTCTTATTTCCAGTGGCAGTTAAGAAGTTGGATCATCAGATTTTTAGGACTGTTCCTTAAAAGCACATTGGTAAGAACACACAATTTACATTAACAGGAAGAATCACTGGAATGCTCCCTGAAAGACAGCAAAAGAGAAGGCTTGAACAGCTACACACGCAAAAAGAATTAAAGTTATTTGCATTATCCTGACATTAGTCCTCTACAACAAGAGCAATTTCAAATTTGCTAAAAGTTTTGCTTTGTGTGTGTGTATATATATACATATATATGCATAAAATTGAAGTAACTTGGAAAAAGATTTCATTTAAAAAAATATGAAAATCCATGTAACTGCACGCTGAATTTGAACTAGAGTAGAACCGGATTGCTCAGCAGCACTGACGCTCCCATGAGTTCAGCGGAACAGGTGGCCAGGTTTCCTGCGGATCCCGGGTGGGTCTCTCTGGATGTATTCGCGGTGGCGCAGGTTTATCACACCGGTGCTCCTGACAGGCCTCCCGCTCGGCTCTCCGGCGGGCCGCAGCGCAGCGAGGGCCCCGCAGCAGGAGCGGGTGCTGCTCAGGCCGTGCTGCTGCTGCGGGCGGCTCTAGGGCCGCCCTGACCCATGCACGCCCTCGGCCGCGCGGCTTTGGCCATGCTGCCCTGCTCCGATGCACGGGGCACGCTACGCTGCCCTGCAAACCCCACGCGCGCGCACTGCTTCAGACAGGTTCCATCATCTCGGTAGAGTTCCTAGCCCTGTTGGCAGTGCACAGAAAGGCTAGGCCGCGCCTGCTAACACCACGGCATCAGTTTAGCTGGACTGGGTCAGAATGTTAGATGTGACAGCACCAAAGCACCCTCCCAAGACACTAAAGGGTAACCGATTCGGTCCTGCCATGTTTCAGCTCTTGAATCATTAACATGTTGAGGAAGCTACTACAAGGTCAGATGAGCTTGGCTCTGTACAGCTGTGTTAAAGCACAGGCATCTTTTCTCAAAGGACTTGGGAGCTCTGGGAGCTTTTTTAACATAACAAATATTACCATTCTCTATCTTGGATTAAGCAAAGCTATCTGATCACAATCGTGATGCAGGCTTTATTTTAATTATGGTTAAAAACACGCTATTGCTTAACCATATATCTCAGTCCTTCTGCATTGAAATATAATACTAAGTTCCTTCCCAGGCAAAACAATTTCTTTAACTCTGGATTTTTGATTTTGGTCATCTTATATTCAAATACATGCAAGATAGGAGAAATAAACAATGTCGAGCTGGTGCATAGCTAGAACTTTCTGCTAATGTTGAAAACAGATGTTCAAAATGTCAATTTAATAAAGTTTAAAGAGCTTTTGATAGTCCGGGTTTTTCTTTTTTCTTTTTTTCTTTTTTTTTTTGATGTCACACACTGACAAGATTCACAATTCAAAGGGCAGATGACAAGGCAATATCTATATTCAAATGGGACCCTTCTGCATTTCCCCCCACCCCCAAGAGCTTTCCCGAATGACACTGCAAATTTGACTGCACTCCTTCCCACCCCAGATGGAGTGACATTTAAAGATAGTTTGCCTCAAATACAGCTAGACAAGGCTACGTTCTTTAAGAACATTTATTTCTGCCCAGAAAGGCATGCATTTGAGGCAGAAAAAGTTAAGTAATTTGAATGAGGTCCCAAAAACTTGGCAAATACATGAAGACCCAATGTACATACAAGGACGTGGAATTAAAAATACAAGTTATGCATGACAACATAGCTTCTTATCAGAAATCATTAAGGCTGTCCTGAATAATGATCGCAATGAATACATGCATACAGTTCTAACGTGACGTGGTTCTAAAAATACATTGCTGTGCAGTTTCTAAAATTATTTTGTAAACTACAGTTCTACAGAAAAGTGAACCAAAGCACCACTATAAAGTCAGAAAGATTCATTCAAAGACACTTACACCACACAGGATTTCGGTTTCACCTGAAAATCCCTGATACAGTGCACGTACTTCTCTTACAAGACATTG
Source organism: Tinamus guttatus (assembly GCF_000705375.1). The sequence goes on from NW_010581416.1 coordinate 28,506, forward strand.
CAATGAATCAGCAAACCACACACTAGCTACAGGTAGCCTGATTTACCACATTACTCTAATTACCTTCCCTTACTGATTAGGATCGCTTTTCTGCTGTGGAAACTTCAGGCGGCCTCACGCTTGGCAATCTTCACTAAGTAAGCACGCAAGTCTGCCTCAGCATGCAACTCGCCTTGCAAGGCCAGAGGTTCTTCACCTTTTTAATATTTGTAGTAAAGCATGGCATCAATGGAAACACACCAGGAATATCTAGTGCTAGGGATTCTTATCCACCTATTCTCATGCTAGTTTCTGATGACTGAAACCACGTTGCCTCACAGAACTTCTGTGGAGGTCTCTCAGACCACCATCTCTTTTCAGACGTCTCCTACACCAACAACCAGGGGAGAAATTTTACAGACAGAATGCTATCATGATGTCAATAGTTAAAAACCTGTGTTCATTTACATCCTGGCAGCCTAGTAACTTCAAGCCTAGTGTTCTGCTTTCCGAACCAGACTCACCCAGCTGTTTGGGGCTGTTGTGGTGAGGCTAGTGGCAAAAGTGAAAGATGGGTAAAGAATAGGTCAAGTTGCCCCAAGCTTAATATTTTCTGTCTCCAATTAAACTTCTGAAGATCCATTTGATGAAGGTAAGTGCTGTTAAGGATGCCATGTGTCCCAGTATGATTTGCAGTGCTGAACATTTTGTTCTATAATGTCTTACACAGGTGTTTAATGTACAGCCTTTTTTAAGACACATTAACTGACAAGATATGCATTAGTAACGATTCATATTTATAAGCATGTGATAAGGCTTAGCTGACAACAAGGCTCAACATGCTTCTGAACTTGCAGTTTAGCATTTACAGGCATTGAGTGAGCAGGAAGATCTGTAGCTAATCAATCAGTGTAATAGAACAGATTCAACTGAGGACAGAGTTTGACCATCTGATACATGCAGTGAAATACAGTCCAAAAATATTACGAAAGTATCTTAAGTTTGACAGTAAGAGGACAGTGCATCCCTATTCTGAACTTAAATTGAGGTAGCGCTTTATAAAATATATTTTAGACAGACAAGGAAGTTCTTATTTTTCTCCAGGGAAAAGGTAGTGGGAAGTAATATTTTTCGAAAACTTACTATACCTCCAGATTACTTAAAGCATCATGGCTACATCTTAGTAGCTTGTGATATTTATATACAATTTTCATTCTGCTGCATGAACTATGCTCCCCTCCCCCTTGAAAACAGTTATTTGATGGAAAGAAAGCATGCATTTGTTCTTAAGATTCCTGTTTTCCTAAATAGACAGGCAAAGAATAAACACTGAACCTCTAGCTCCTTCTGCTCTCCAATCTCATGTTATACTTTGTCACACATACAAATATACTTGGGAAATCACATGTAAGCAAAAGTTGATGTTTTCTAAGCTGATGCTGCTTTAGCTAGACCCAGATCTCGCAGAGTGCACTGACATTTGCAGATGTGTCTGGGGGAGAGTTTCACCCAGGCACTGTAAATAGTTTAAGATGGCATTGATTGCCAAGACAAATTTTAGGCTCTGACATGATCCAGTGATTTTTGCCTTACAGTAAGCAAGCCAAGCGTGAGGCTTTAGAAGGGAATTATCTATAATAAGCATGTGTTACTATGGCATTAATAAAAAGCCCAGAAGTGTCAGTATGGTTCTTCCTTAGACTTCAGTTTCTCTACACAGATGACTGGCAGACCTGATAGACTGGAAAGTTATTTAAAACAAACAAACAAAACCCACCCACACACAAAAAGCTGTGACACACCCAGTGCCTCAAAATCATTGAATATTTACAGGAAGTCTGAATGCCCAGCATGGGTCATTTCACATGCTTGTTTACGGTAAAATTCTTTACACGGTATCACATATCAGCTACTCTTTTCTTCCCCTGCCAAGTCTATGAAGTAAAAAACTATGAATTATAAGCAAAAAATTCATACCTGCATAGAGAACTAGCACTACAGCTGCATTTAAGGCAGTTTAGTTCCCCTTATTATCTCACTCACAGGAAATAAGCCCCTATTAATCTCGTGTTCCCCTGCTTAAATTCTCATCCTATTTTCATCAGAAGGTTTGAGAGAAAAGGAAAAAAAAGATAGAGAATTATAATTCTCTCAGTCAGAATATGAGCATATATATGCATAGATGTATTTAGATATATAAAATATATACAATATTATGATATGCTTATAAGCATAATGTATATGATTTCCAAATTTCAGAAATCCTAGATCAATTTAAAATGGAAATAAAAGGTTAGAGAAGTAGAAGAGTAAAAAAAGACAGAAAAAGAAGGCAAAGCAACACAATATAATAAAAAGTCAGTTATAAAGGAATGGAAAAACAAAGGACGTGGACAATGGTTAGGGTTGGTGTGTTCTGATAGGTTTCTACAAATATTTTCCTCATTTCTATCAAGATATAACAGACAACTCTGAAGTACTTCTGAAATATACTTAAACATGAAAATCTACACACACACGCAAGCCACACATGCATTTCATGCTGAAGACATGAGATTCAGGACCTTCAACAGACCTTCAACTTGCAGGGAGCAGTACATGCTCCAACTACTGCCTAGTACAATATATACTTTAATATCAGTGATTCAATTTCCGGCTGTCTCAAACTGCCTGAGTCCAAAAATCTTCTCTAGCCTATCCTGTCCTGAATTGTTCCATTGACTCCAGCAACATCTTGTGTTCTCCTTTTAGTAATCACCATACACTTCTGAGATACGGCCTCATTTGGCTAACAGTCCGTTGGGAGCAAGATATGCAGATACTTGTACAAAGAGCCATGCCAGCCCAAGACTGGTCTGTTCCTGTAGTTGTGAGTGCCTAGGCATACAGGAGAGGAAAGGCTTATAGGGAAAGGTAATACGATCTATGGGACAAACTTTGGGGTGCACTGCCATCGAAGAGGCAATAGAAGTCCACCTGTGTGAACCAGTATTCGTACAGACTGCAAAATACTGAAGTTACTAAAATAGTTTGCAAGATGACTGAGCACACAAAAAACCCTCATTCTTAACCAGAAGTTTTTAAATGGTGTCACCTGTGAGTTCATCCCTGTAAGTAAACAGAAGAGTTGAGGTACGTCCCATCTTTCATCACAGAATGAATACCACTCTAGACTCGTTAGTTTAAAAGGTACACACAAACATTTTGCAAGTCCCCAAATTATACAGTTTGCATAAAACACTGCACCAGGATTGCACAGAATCTTGGGTATTTGATGCTGTATTCTCAGTGGGGATGAAAGGAAATGAATGAAATGAATGGAAAACCGTAGCTATATTGCATAACAACTCTCTCTCCAAGATGAGTAAATGCTCTTCTGTATCAGCCTGAGCAAGCTACCACTTCTCATAGAAGATGCACAGCTCTGTGGAAGAAAATAAACAAACAAAAACTTATTCGTCAACTATTCCACAAAACAAGCCAGGATAAGAGAAAAAAAAACAAACAAACAAACAAACAAACAGGAAGCATCAATAGAATGGCAGCTGCGAAACTAGGTTATTCACTAGCCACCAGCCTTTGGCGCAAGCACTAGTCAGGTGTTGCAAGCACTACCTCACTACCTCAGAGAGAAACACCTCAGCCAAAGTAAGAAATAGTACTAAATTAATTGACTGTCTTGCAAATACACACAACTGAAGCAAGCAGTTATTATGCCACCTCCACTGTGTTGGCACAGAAGAAGCAGTTAACTTACTAGCACCATGCCCTGAAGGGTGACTTAATCACAGCCCTCTTAAACCTTAAATGACTTGTTTTATATAAAGTCTTTGAACTGATCAGAAGCTGCAATCACATGGCATGCTAGCTGATACAAATAATTCTAATAATAGCTAATACAAATTATTCTACTTTATCAGGTAGTTGTCTGCGTTTTTGAAGTTTCTTTTCCTCCTCTTATAGTTGTTGCTGGGATCGAAGAGGAGGATGCGGCTATGGCTCCTTGATTTCCAGTGCCAATCTGTATTGCTGCAGGCCCCGAAGTTAGCTGGATTTGCTGAAAACTGACCAGGTAAATACAAGTCTCTAAAATCCAAGTGATTAGACTATGCCAGGGATGTCAGTCTTGATTGTAGCTTCCTTCCTTCCCATACAGTAGGCATACAAATGCATCATTCCTGTAGAACAGTATTTGACATTGCTAAGCTATCTAGCCCTGGCCTTTAGACAAAACTTTTAAAAACTGTATTGTATCCTCCAATCTTTAGTAGTCATTTATTGTAAGAGTACAACAATTCACCAAATGCTTCACCTACCAGATGCTACAATTTTGGAATGAGAATTGGTATTCTTTTTTGGCAAGGTTCATGTGCTTAAGATTTACTTGCACTGTTCCTGCCTCAGCACAGTACTGGTTATAATGCACTTCCACATTAGGTAGTTGTGCTTTTACTGTGCTTTTGTCTCCCTTTATTCAGTCAGTAGATTTGCATGCTGTATTTCCTTTCAATAACAGATTGTCATGTTATCAAATGGTAGAGAATGTAATTTATGTTGCTAATCTTGTAACACAAGTAGTAGTGATGGTAGCATTGCATATACAGAAAATCAAACAAAAAACCCCACACATTTACAGGAAAATCAGCTAGGAGAGACAGGCCATTTTATCTTTATTATCAATCCTATTCCCTCTCAACAGCTCAAGGATTGGACCCTTCTTACTTAAGACTATTATTGAAATTAATTTGTCTATTTAAAAACGTCTTAACTCAAGACGCGAATCACATCGCCTAGAACTCCAAGAAATACAATTTTTTGTTTTCTGAGCAAAAGAATTTCTGGATAGCTGTAGCTTCTGGAAAATATTAATGTTCAGGTATAGGTCACACTCTGAAGTATTTCCAAAAATGTGTGCTTGGCAGACTGTTACTGAAAGGACATGAGAACCAACATAAAGTGTATTCGGATCAAATTTTTTTGCAGAAGTCTAGGAGAAGAGAAACTATGTTATATTGTGCAATGTGCTCCACAATATCCACAATAAATATTCTATGTAAAATCATCAGCATTTCAAAATGCTGATGGGGATCCTTTAATCAGAGCTATCCCAGAAGTGAAAAGATTTAATGCCTTTCTTGGGAAATACATATGATGCTGTCTACTGCCAATCTGTATCTGACAGGGACAAATCCTCCATTCTTGAGGTTTATACTGATAAGTTTGCTCCAAACTGCAGTGAAATTACATGATAGAGCTTTGATGCAACAGAAACCAGTATGAGAATGCAAGGGAAAGTCTATATACGGAAAAATTTGCCAGGGATATCTAGAGATGTTCAAAAGTCTACATGATAAGAGTTTTGATGTAACAGAAACCAGTATGAGAATGCAAGGTAAAGTCTATATACGGAAAAATTTACCAGGGATATCTAGAGATGTTCAAAAGTTTTAGTGTAAACTAGATTTTCATTGAAAAAATGTTATTTCACTTCAGTCGAAGTACTTTCTGGTAATGTGTTAGTTTTATAACTTCTAGAAGGACTGATCAAAGGGCACCGAGCACAGCTTTCCATTCACCCTTGCACCCAAAGCCTGCAACCAGAAGGCTTCCAGGTTGTCTCTGTGGTAAAGGAGCCTTGAAGAACCTAGTCTAAGGGTCATTGTCTGTTTTCTTATGCACATATATTCTAAAATTTCTAAAATCTCTCATCACTCAAGCAAGGTTAATGACCAGCAATGCAAGAGCTAATGGAAGTTCCCTTTACTGCCCTTGGAAATATGATTTTGAAGTAGAGTCAAGCCCACAGAGTAGGACCACCTCCACTAATGACTATTTACTTGGGCCAGGCACCATCCTCACCAACTTGCCACACTAGGTATCAGAGAGTTGCCATTTGTGCCAAGTGGGTGCCTCTAATGGACGAGTACTTCCTTTGCGAGCACCTCAACACTGCAGCACTCAAGAAACAGGTGGCAAAGTCTTCCCGCTTTTTGCACCACTTTGACAACTCCACATACCCGTAGTCTATCAACATAAGCTCTAGCCATACGTTACACATCAGAAGTCATGGTAGTGATTTTATGCATGTTTACTATGGAGCTGAAGAGCACTTCATCAGCCTCTGCCTACCACTGACGTTTGCAATTCTGGATACTAATACCATACTAATATCGCTTGCACCCTGTTCACAGATGCCTTCAAGATTGTATGATAACTCACATCTAATTATATCTTTCAGACAAATTTTGAGGATTATTTCTAATAAACAATTACAGTGCATCATGGGTTGCAAAAGAATTTCTGAGTAACTATCAGCACTGTGTCCTTACTTGTCACATAATTGTAAAGACACTGTTTCATTATCTAACCACTCTGCTGACTTGACTTATCCCAGCATAGAACAGTGCCATCTGTTCTGTCAAGAAAGAAACAAATGGACAACAGCAGATCCTTTCTGATAGCTAAGTCAAGAATCAAGGTATAGTCATAGCGCCTAGTTTGATATTTTGAGGATACACCCTCTTTTACAACTTAAGAAAACATTTATGATATTCACCCCACAGCAGATACAGCTTGGTTCATTAGCAATACTTCTGTTGCTATGTATTTTGAAGAGAAATAATTGCACCAGTACTGCACCCAGCAAACTGAAGGAGATAACTGTAGCTGTCTTTGCTGCTTTTTTTCACATCTGTACATGGATGATGGTTTATATGACCATCTTACCTTGCAGCATTATGGTAGAATCATAGAATGCTTAAGGTTGGAAGGGTCTTCTAGAGGTCACCTAGTGCAACCCCCCTGCACATGCAGGGTCGCCTAGAGCACGTGGCACAGGACAATGCTGAGGAATGCTTTGTCTCCTTCCATTTTAAATTTAGTGGACAACATAATTGGAACACAGCAATTTAAGTTGTTGATTTATTCATCCAGAACCACTGCATCAATTACTACAAAATTGAATATGAGTTCTGCTGTAAGCATCTCCCAAATTGAGAGTTTTAAATATTTTACCTAGTAGATTAAAGGTCATTTTTCTGGGTCACAAGAGAGAGGATTTCAAACCCCTTCCCATTTAAAATAATCAGCATCATATTTCCTTCTCAGCAGGTAACACCATACCATGTAGGACAAGTCTTTCACAATTTACCTGCTAAGCTGTTGAGCTGTTGCTAAGTACTTGTATGCTCATTGATTAAAAGCACTTTTTTTTTTAATCAATATTTTTAATGAAACTAAAGACCACCATGGGTAATCTACAAAGTTATTATACAGTATTATTATCCTGGGAGGCTAGAGATTTTTTTCAAAGACACCATTAGCCAGAAGAACTTAATCCTTGCAAGAGAGCAGGGTGTGACAACACCTGCTCATCCCTCGGATTGCCAGTGATAATGAAATTTAGCTGCTCAAACATTTCTCATTTTGTTAAAAAATAATAATGTTGTGTTTCAGTAATCAAAGTAAATTTCATCACTTTCACCACAAGTGGCAGAAATTGCCTCTCCCCTGCCTGCCTTATCCTCATTTCACATCCTGCTTCTCAACTGCGCACACACCATTCCTTGGAAGGCAGCCTTCTGGTATGTGTCTTTGTTGTGGAGACTGCAATTCCTTCTGTCTTATTTACTACTTTGTTAGAGATTGGCTGTATCAAAAATACAAGTAAATTACTGTATTCAATAATAAAGACAGCTAGTCAGCTGGCAAAACAGAAGCTCTCCTCAACCTAGCCCTGCTGCAGTCTAACCTGCCTCTACAGCAGTGATTGACAGTCCCACTGGTACCTTATTGACTTTTTATCTGATTATGATACAGTAATAACCTTTAATAGTTCTCAATCATCATTCCTTTTGACTTAAGCACTTGGCAAAAATAAATACCACAGAGGTGGGATACAGTTAAGTAGTCTACAGATGTGAACTAGACTGGAGATGGATCTAAGGGAATGTTCTTGAGCCTTACTTTTTTAGCAAAGCGGGAAAACAAAAAGTCACAGATTTGCCACAGTTTACATAGAAAGAAAGCACACAAGAAGAAACAGAACCCTAATCCCAAACCAATTTGTGAGCTTTACCACTAGGTGGTGTTTTCAAAAAGAATCAAACAACATTAAATCAAGCTACCAGCCAAGGCAATATTCCAGTACAGACAGAAAATAGTACAACAAATAGGTCTGTGAAACATATCCCATACGCCATTAAACTGTCAAGACTGATGCTCTGCTAGGCATAGGCCAGTATATGGTTCTGTGGCAGAAAAAAGGAGAAAGCCTGAAAGCAATCTGCCATCGCAACAGGGACATGGCCAACACACACCATATTCCTAAATATTCCTAGCTCTTAATTGCTACCAGTAAACAGTGCAGGTGCATAGGGAGAGGAAAATAAACTAAGGCAGCCTCTGGGCAAGCGGATGCTGTTTTGGGAGCAGAGATGCGGTACAGTGAAAGCAGCCTAGAGCCACCTCAGTTACCAGCTGTCCTGCTTCCTCTCAAGGATAGCGCTGGATCATCGGGCTCAGCGGTCTGAGGAAAGAGGAGAAAGCTGGTGTTTGTCCTTGTCGTTAGACAAAAGGGGAAAAAAGAAAAAAGCTTTGCTGCTCCACTTCTGTAATTTAGAACCAAACAGAATGACAAGCTTGACTACTGCCTTTTGAATGATGTGTTTAAAATATGCTACGTTTTGTTTAAAAAAAGTATATAGTATTGAGGTATAAACATACATCTGGCTGGCAGTTTCAAGATGTATTGTTTTGGCTTGCGCTTAAATCAGGTAATGAATAGAACATGGCACAGAAATATATACATTTTATTTTCAGCCTTTGTGTGGTTTTATTGTTTGCTCAAGCCTTCCTAACTGAGCCTGCTTGCACTGCACGCCCCTGATCGCATTCCATGCGAGACAAAGGCATATTTTAGGGAGGTATCTCTCACAAAGAGGTACTGATGAACCAGGAATTGGAGTTTGGACAAGTGACCATTCTACTGTAAACACAGCTCTATTGTTTCAGCTTTTCTTCTCCAGGGAAGAAAAATTTCATTATTCAGAACAGAAGCTCAGAAGCAAACGACAACTCCTCCTCCTACCAGTATTCTCCCTTCACTGCTCTAAAGAAAGACAACTTAAGGATTTCCACTTTTTGACTCTGCTTTTACAATACGTGTATTAATTTTTTCCTCATATCTTGACCACAAATCAGTTTCTAGGCAGTTAAAAAAAGGAATGCATACAGTGATTTCTGTTAGCATTTGCCCACCATACAGTAGCTTTGGTTTGATTTTTTGTCATCATCTAGACTAGATTTTTGATCCTATCCTGTACTGCCAGTGCCCAATGGCCCAAAATCCATACTCAGGCAAAGCTGGGAAGAACACAGATGGGTATCTGCTCCAGCATCCTGCATACTGTGGCTAGCAAAGAAAACACATCTTAAAAGACCTCTGCTGGTACAAAATACAGCAGCACGCAACATAGCTACAGATTGGTGTAAATTATTGACTCTTTGCTTGGTCTTCCCAGAGGCAGTTTCCAATCTGTATTCTCTATCGGACTTTTTCAACCCTAAGGAGAGAAGGCTGAGAGATCTTATTTGCCACCTTCAGCCTCCAAAGGAAATGTTTAAAAAGGGCAGAAACAAATTCTTTTAGGATGTGCACAGCAGCAGTATGACATGCGATGGTCTTGAAGCTCAACACAGGAAAAGGAGCAACCTGAGCAGTGTGAACTGCTTTGAGCAGGGTTGGACCAGGGGGCCTCCAGAGGTCCCATCCAACCTACATTGTTTTGATTCCAGTCATCCAGGATCTGTCTGCTACTGCCCATGGCTACTCTGGGTACCCAGAATTCTCAGAACTTCATTCCCAAACTTCTCCAGAGGCAAAGCTAAGCAGCAAATCCCTGTTCTGCATAAAGAAGATTGATTACAGCTTCCAAATATTCAGATCTATGTATAAAATCATTTTTATAACACATTTTGGTACACTTCTTCATTCACATAAAAATAAAGCAAGCAGAACAAGAATGTGAAAGATAAACCTCCTAGCTTCTACTCTAGGGAAACAACAACAACAAACTCTTTGTCCTTTGCCATAGGGAGAGGAGGGAGAAAACCACATTAAATTGCAAGCTGGTGAAGCTCTGCTGTGTTGTACAAATTAAAGAATCAAGCTTCCAAAATTCCTGGTGGAACTACAAAACAGGAAAATTATTCACTGAACAGCATATTCTGTTCTTAAACATACACTACTGATGACAGTTGCTCTGTTTCCTACTATAATAGAATTATGGGGAAAAAACTGTAAGAGATCACTGCATCAAACATCTTGATACTCTTCTGTATATTTAACACAGAGAATGAAAATGAAAAGATTCAATTGCTTTTAGCTAAATGTTTAATACAAAATTCAAGGACCCAAGAGAACCTTAATGGGAATGTACAGGGTGATAGACACTTAATTGAAATTAAGTCACTAAAGACTCAAAAGCCAGGAAACTACAGAAGAAAAACATTTGCGTGAGAAGTTACAAAATGAAATTCTGTAAAAAGCTTGCATCAGGACAGGACTGCAGAGGAAGTAGACAATTTCTGCATTGAGCCATCGTGCTGCTGCTTTTCCTCTGCCTTTGTCAGAGATTAGGACCAATGTGTTTGCC